>JAODAL010019538.1:0-71749 GCA_025379985.1 Phyllomedusa bahiana | reverse complement strand
ACCAATAAAAACCTTCCGTTTCAACTTTGTCAATAAAAATCGCTCAACACTAGTGCTTAGCACTTCAGTAGGGTCCCCCTAATTTTTCCTGCAGGACCCTGAGTGCTTAGCATTTCAGTTGGGTCCCCATCAGCTTTTCTTCCAGCACCTGGGGTTCTTAGCATTTCAGAAGGATCCCCATCCACTTTTCTGTTGGGATCCCAGGTGCTTAGCATTTCAGAAGGGTCTCCATCCGCTTTTCTGCCGGGATCCAGGGTGCTTAACATTTCAGAAAGGTCCCCATCAAATTTTCTGCCAAGACCCGGTTGCTTAACATTTTTGAAGGGTCTCCATCTGCTTTTCTGCCAGGACCCAGGGTGTGTAGCCTTTCAGCAAGGTCCCCATCCGCTTTTCTGCCAGGACATGGGGAGCTCAGTATTTCAGCAGGTTCTCCATCTGCTTTTCTGCCAGTACACAGGGTGCATAGCATTTCAGCAGGGTCCCCAACTGCTTTTCTGCCAGGACCCATGGCTGCTTGGCATTTCAATAGGGTCCTCATCCACTTTTATGCTGGGATCCGGAGTGCTTAGCAATTCAGAAGGATCCCCATCTGCTTTTCTGGCAGAACCCATGGTGCTTAGCATTTCAGAAAGGTCCACATCCCCTTTTCTATCGGGAACCAGGGTGCTTAGCATTTAAGCAGGGTCCTCATCCACTTTTCAGAAAGGACCTGGGGTGCTAAGAATTTCAGAAGGGTCCTAATCTGCTTCTCTGCCAGGAACTGGAGTGCTTTGCATTTTAGCAGGGTCCCCACCTGCTTTTATGCTGGGATCTGGAGTGCCTTGCACTTCAGCAGGGACACCATCCACTTTTCTGCAGGGTCACCATCTGCTTTTCTGCTAGGAGGTGCCTAGCATTTCAGGAGGGTTCCCATCTGCTTTTCTGACTTGACCAAAGGTGCTTAGCATTTAAGCAGTGTCCTCATCCACTCTTCTGCCAGGACTCGGGCTGCTTTGCATTTCAGTAGGGTCCCCATCCGCTTTTCTGCTGAGACCCGGGTGCTTAACATTTTTGAAGAGTCCCCATCCACTTTTCTGCCAGGACCCAGAGTGCTTAGCATTTCAGAAGGGTCCCCATCCACTTTTCAGCCAGGACTCGGGGTGCTTCGCATTTCAAAAGGGTCCTCATCCGCTTCTCTGCCAGAACCAAGGTGTGGGACAAATCTTGCAGACAATGAACACTGCTGGGACAAAGAACATGTTACTGTTAGTTGGTTACATATTAGGTAAAGTCAACTCAATGAATCTCGAATTTCAGTTGGAAAACTTTCGCTTGCACAAAGTTTTCTCCAGTGTGATTGGACATTATCGCTATCTACTCAGTCTGTTCGTTAAATCTGAAATTCTTCAGCACACCTGTCTGGGCTGACGTCAATCCTGCTGACCCACAGATGCACAAACAACTAACCTCAATCGAGTTGGTTGGTAGCTGCGAAGTACAGCTACTTCAGCAGCCATTTTGGAGACAAAGATGTACAGTTTTGCAAAGATGCATTAGCGTTCTTGGTCGAACTTTGGGCGACATGTATGAATCTCGCCACGTCGGAGCGCATGTTTCCGCCAGTTTTCCGGTGAAATTTGCGCCTCATGTATGTCGGTGCTGAGGTGCGCTCATATATGCCGTGTAAAGTCCGCCGCGCCTCGTCAGTGTGTGGGGCACAGTGTGGGGACTGAGGCGCAGTGCGAGGCTGCGCCTAATATTCGCCATCCGAGGAGGTGCGCTCATACATGCGGGGAAAAGTCCGCTGCGCCTCACCAGTGTGTGGGGCGCAGTGCGGGACTTAGGCGCAGTACGGGACTGCGCCTCACATGTATTCCAATTCGAGACAGGCTGGAAAACAGTGAGAAATCATTAAAGATGTCCGTGCGGCATGGAGTATGAATCAAAAAATCGCCTTTATTATGTACAAAACATTCTCTGAAAAAGAGCTCAAACTACTAAAAAAAAACATAAAAAAAATCACTTTCCAAAAATCAAAACGACCTACATCGGGGGAATTTGGAATTTAAAATTTCCGGGAAATCAGTAATTTTTAAATTTTGTAACTATTCCATTGGTTTGGCAGAAACCAGCCAATCAGAAAGGGGGGCGACAGTGAACCATTAAACCAGGAGTAGTATTGACCAATCAAAATCAAAGGCGGGATAGTTTCAAAATACAGTAAAAAGGTAGAAAAGAGCTGATTGGGTTGAGCTAGCTGGGCTTGGAAAACCTGGCCAATCAGAATAGGAGCGCCCAGGGACCCATTATAACCTATGGAGAAGTATTGACCAATCAAATTCAAAGGCAGGACAGTTCAAAATACAGTAAAAAGGCAGAAAAGAGCTGATTGGTTGAGCTGACGGGGGCTTGGCTATCCCGGGCCCAAAATCAGAGCGCGAGCTACTTTGTCCCATTGTAGTCAATGGAGAGATCGGGGCAATGAAATCTCGGCTCTCAGTGGCGTGCAGCATGGAGTATGATTAAAAAAAATCGTTTTTATTAAGTGTAAAATATCTGAAAAAGAGCTGAAACCTTCTATAAACATAAAATCAATCAATCCCTAACAACGAAATTTGTCGCCGAGAACCAGCGCTACATCAGGAATTGCGATATAGAGAATTGCCGGGAAATACAGAAATTTTCAAATTCTGTAAGCACTTCTCATTGGTCGGCAGAAACCAGCCAATCAGAATAGGAGTGACAGTGAACCATTAAAACCTATGGAAAAGTATTGACCAATCAAATGAAAAGGCAGACAGTTCAAAATACAGTAATTAAAGGCAGAAAAGAGCTGATTGGTTGAGTCCAGGCGGCAGATATGAATCTATCAATCATATGTATGCGTCTATTTGAATGGAGAAAGAAGGGCGCGATAGAAGGGCGCCCTAAAAGTTATTACTGTCTATGGGAAATATTCTAGTACTGTGATTGGTTGGGGAGAAGAGGGGCTCGTCCTGCTTAGCCAATCAGCGGCTGAACTACCTTTTAATAGAGTTCTATGGGGAAAAGAAATGCAGAGCGAGCTAATTAATTAATTAATTCAATAAATTCATTTTTATATCTTTATTTTCGTTAGCCAATGATCAATAGTATGGGTGTAACGAAAATAAAGAAATAAAAATGAATTTATCTAATTATTTTGTTTTTTTCGTTACCCCCATATTATTGTTCATTTTATATAGAGATCGGTACAACTTAATGAGTGTTATCATTTTATTTCGGGCACGTACAGTTTTTTTACAGATTGAATTAAAAAACCCATAGGAGCGTCGCTCGCTCTCCCATTGGTCCAAATAACCGCGCCTCTTTTAACTTAGCCAATCAGAAAACAGAGCTCGCTCTGAAATTTCTTTTCCCATAAGAACTCTATGAGAAGTAGCTCACTGCTGATTGGCTAAGCAGGACGAGCCCCTCTTCTCCCCAACCAATCACAGTACTAGAATATTTCTCATAGAGAGTAATAACTTTTAGGGCGCCCTTCTATCGCGCCCTTCTTTCTCCATTCAAAATAGACACACTACATCTGAATGGTGGATTCATATCTGCCGCGTGGGTTCAACCAATCAGCTCTTTTCTGCCTTTTTACTGTATTTTGAACTATCCGCCTTTTCATTTGATTGGTCCATAATTCTCCATAGCTTATAATTAGTGTTGAGCGAATACGTTGACTATCGCCAGGGTCAAATGGTCATAGTCGCCATAAATCGACAAGATATTCGATGGTCGATGATGCCTGATTCATCTTGATGAAAGTCAAACGATCCACATTATCTGTGGAAACCCGGATGCGTTTGTCTGTAATGACTCCTCCAGCTGTGCTGAAGGTCCGCTCAGATATGACCGGCCCTGCTGGGCAGGACAACACCTCTAGGGTGTGGCGAGCGACCCTCGGGCCATTCGTCCTTTTTTGGATACCCAGAAGTCTATTGGGTCCGGAACACATCCAAAAACATGGGTGTTGAGACCAGATAGTCTGCCACCATGATCTTAAGCTGGTCTCTGTGTGTTGCATGTGTGGCCTGCATTGCATGCGTTGGTGAGGTGGTAAATAAAGATTGCCAGAGGTCAACCATTAGGCTTCTGCCACCTTGCCTGCTGCCGCTGCTGCCGCTATGGCTACTTGGCACTCTACTGTTGTCACGTCGCCGAAGTTGTTCCACCGTGACATTGAAGAACGTGAACAGTTTGCAACAATGTCTCCAGTTGATCAATCAGCAAGGTCTCCATTTCCTGCATTTTACTCTCTATTTGGGTGGGGGGAAAGGGAAAGTGCTGATTTTTTGTTTTGTACCGGGATCCAGGAGGGTGGCCCCCCCAGTAACTGTTGTTCATTTGAGGGCCTTAACGCGGGGATCATTTTGGAGGAAGTTGAGCATCCAAGCACTCATGTGAGAGATGGAGCCTTGTTTTCCCCAAGCCTCTGGGTCGAGGGGCACTAGCAAACTGTTCTTCCTCATCTCCTCCTCCCCCCAAAAATTTCCCGCGCCAACCTCTTTCCAAGGCAGGAGGCCCGGTAACGTCGGTGTCTAGGAATACCTCCTCCCCCAACTCCTCCTCCTCCGTTTCCCCCGGCACAGTTTCAAAACAGCCCTGACTGCCTGAGATGATGCACCATGAGAGCTGATGCGCTCCCTTTGGGCATAGCCCGGGAACCCCGAATCACTGCCTAATGAAGACCGATAAAATTGAGAAACTGCCCGGGCCTTGTTGATTCGACGGAGAGAAAGGCTCCGTGTCCGCATCTGTTCCGTCTCCTCCTCCGTCCGCTGGCGGACCAGTTGTTTCAGAGTGTCCAACAATCTTTCCAGAACTAAGATCACCACAATGCTCATGCTGACAAGGGCATCGTCCGCACTGACCATTTTGGTGGCTTCTTCAAAACTGGCAATGGATGGTGCGACTCTTATCACCTGCCTCCACTCCTGTGGCTCAACACCCCGAGGTCCGAAACCGCTGCTTGTCAGGCCATGTGTCACTTCGTACTGCCGTAATGGCATTGCGCTGCTGCCCACAATCGCGGGAGAAATGTGGAGGGTGGAATTCCACGTGTTGCCATGTCAACAATGAGACGGTTGACGGGGAGGCCGAGCTGACGTTGCAACGCAGCCGGGCGGGACGAAGCGGGTGCGAAGGGGCGGAAGTGCAACTTAAAGACTTCGAGCCTTCCTCAGCGGGCCAGTCCAACCCGGGAAAGCTCTTTAAAAATTTTTCTGGACGACAAGTCATGGACAAGTGCCAAGCAAGGGATGTGCTCGCCTACCGATCTTAGGGCAGCCACCCAGATTTTCCCCGTATCACACACCACCTTGCCTGGCACAAGGTTCTTGGAAACCCACCAGCGCTCGGTCTCGTTACGGAGAGCCGTCCACAGCTCCTGACCTGTGTGGGGAAACGGTCTCCAAGACAGATTAAATTTCAACACCGCCGGGTTTTCCCTCTGGCCTGTGAGCCACCAGAGGACCTTGGGGGAAAGAGCCCGCACCACCCTGCGGTTTTGAAGAGCGTGCGCCGAGCCTGAGAGCCACCGTCATGACCAAGACATCCACCCAGCTCACCCAGTGAGCGTCCCCAGAGATATAGCGGCCCTTGGCCGTGCTTACTAGTCCATTGTGTCGGTGGTCAGGTGGACTTTCCGATACAATGCAGACAACGCGCTTGAAATTTAGATGACACGTGGCTGGCCAGGGCAGGGATGGCTTTTCTGGCAAAGAAATGCCTGCTCGGCATCTGGTATTGGGGGCAGGCAAGGGCCATGACATGGCGGAACCCATCTGTGTCCACCAGACGGAATGGCAACATTTCCAAGGCCAAAAGCCTGGCAATGCCGACATTCAGGCTTTTGGCGTTGGGATGGTTTTGGGTTAAAGTGTTTTCTTCTGCTCCCAAACCTGGAAGACAGAAGGCTGGCTGCTAGACTGGGCCCCTGTACGGCATGCAGGGCGTCAAACTGGCGGAAGGAGAAGGGGTAGGATGGGTCCTCTGGTGCTTTCGGTGAACTCGACGACGTGGAGGCTGAAGCGGAGGCTGATCCCTGATCATGACTGAGAGACATGGGCAGCTGGGGAACGCTTGGTAGTGGAGGAAGAGGAGGAGGCGGAGACAGAGGGTGTGACAGTGGTTGGAGGCTCGGCGTCGGTCCGGCCTTTTTTGGCAAAAGTGTTGCCTCCATTTCAACTCATGCATTCGCTGCATGTGACTAGACATGTTGGTGGTGGTTAACCACCTAAGGTTCTTGCCTCTACTTAGCGTTTACGGCAAAGGAGGCAATGACAAGCTGGTGAATCAGAGGGCTTGCTTCAAAGAAGGCTCAGGCTTGAGAGGTCCTGGACCTTTTTTTAAAGGCGATAAGCGAGGAGCGGGGTTTGCGCTGACCGTGGCTGGCGGAATCATATCACGGACTTCTGCGACCGCCCTCCTCCTTTTTTGTGGCGGGACCCGTACTGACACTACCCCATCGTCTTCCTCCTCGTCCATGATGAAGCGCTCGCAAGCAAATTCTGCTGAAAAGACCACGTTGGATCCGCAATGTCGTCATCATCATCATCAACAACATAGGTGACTTTGTTGTCCTGACATTCTGCATCCAGGAGCTGCGGGCTACAAGCAAGAGGGACTGCAAGGCATTGCCGACCGCCCGGGATTTTTGCCGATTGACCGGCTTCCTTCTCCTCCTCTGATGGCATCAGTAACTGGGCGTCAGAGCAGAGAAAATCATCAAAGAGGTCTTCAGAATATGGATTATCCACAGTGGTGGGTACACGAGTTGACATTTGGGCTGCTTCATGTTGGACGGATGCTGATGATGCTGATGACGACATTTGTGGCCGTGACTGGGAGGATGAAGAGGTAAGAACTGCCCGGATGCCAGGCTGCATTAACCACTGAAGGACAGATGATGGCGACGCTGTTCGTTACTGAATTCACAGGGGGCCTCAACCCAGCGATGACAGGCCTGACGGTCCTGCAACTGACGATCCGCTGGCATGCGTGTAGTCGCCAGCACTGGAAGGAGCACCTTCTCTCGTACCTCTACCTCCATGTCCTACCCCCCTCTTTGCTCGCTTACCACCTGAATTTCGCTCCATGTTCAGAAATATAAAAATTTGAGAACGGTATGGAAGAGTTTTGGAAAGTCTCTTAATTAAAAACGACAAATCACAGCTATTCCCCAAATCCCTCAAATCAAAACAAAAATTGCTGGATTCAAATATAACTGCAAGGTGGCTCTACCAACAATGTTGGCCTGCGCCAAAGTGAAAAAAAAAACGTATCTGAAACGAAAACGGCATAATAAAAGGTATTTTATGGCACCTATCAAGTCAGCTGTGGGGACTACAAATTGCTGTATTCAAATTTAACTACAAAGTACTCTATGAACAAAGCTTGACTGACCAAAAGTGAAAAAAACACCTTCCGAAATGTATACGGAAATAAAAGGTATTTTTTGGGACCTATCAAATTACCTTGGTGACTACTAAATTGCTGTATTCAAATTAAAACTACAAAGTAGCTCAATGAACAAAGCTTGACTGACCAAAGTGAAAAAAACACCTGTCCTGAAATGTAAAACGGGATAATAAAAGGTATTTTTTGGCACCTATCAATTCACCTGTGGTGACTACTAAAAATTTCTGTATTCAAATTTAACTACAAAGAGCTCTATGAACAAAGCTTGACTGACCAAAAGTGAAAAAAACACCTGTCTGAAATGTATACGGGATAATAAAAGGAATTTTTTGGCACCTATCAATTCACCTGTGGTGACTACTAAATTGCTTTATTATTAAACAAATTTAACTACAAAGTTTTCCTATGAACAAAGCTTGACTGACCAAAAGTGAAAAACACACCTGTCTGAAAAGTATACGGGATAATAACAGGTATTTTTTGGCACCTATCCATTCTCCTGTGGTGACTACTAAAGTGCTGTTTTCAAATTTAACTACAAAGTAGTTCTATGAACAAAGCTTGACTGACCAAAAGTGAAAAAAACTCCTGTCTGAAATGTATACGGGATAATAAAAGGTATTTTTTGCACCTATCAATTCACCTGTGGTGACTACTAAATTGCTGTATCAAATTTAACTGCAAAGTAGCTCTATGAACAAAGCTGACTGACCAAAAGTGAAAAAACACCTTGTCTGAAATGTAATACGGATATTAAAAGGTATTTTTGGCACCTTTCAATTCACCTGGGGGTGACTACAAAGTTGCTGTATTCACATTTAAGTGCAAGGTGCCTCAATGAACAAATCTGTAATGGACAAAAGTGAAAAAACCCCGTATCTGAAATGTATTCGGATAATTAAAAGGTATTTTTTGGCACCCTTTCAATTCACCTGTGGTTGACTACAAAAATTGCTGTAAATTCACATTTAAGTGCAAGGTGCCTCAATGAACAAAGCTGGTTTTGCGCCAAAAGTGAAAAAACAACGCATCTGAAAAAGTATTCGGATAATAAAGGTATTTTTGGCACCTTTCAATTCACCTGTGGTGAATACAAAATTGCTGGGATTCACATTTAAGTTTCAAGGGCCTTTAATGAACAAAGCTGTAGGCGCCAAAGTGAAAAAACACGTATCTGAAATGTATTCGATAATAAAAGGTATTTTTGGCACCTATCAACCTTTGGGGTGACTACAAAAAATTTCTGGATTCTAATTTAACTCAAGGTGGCTATATCAACAAAGCTGGAATGGGGAAAATTGAAAAAGAACACCTACTGAAAGTATACTGATAATAAAAGTGGAGTTTTGCACCTAACAAAGAGACCTGCAGTACTAAAAAAAATGTTTTAACCTAATATAAGTTCAGGCTGCCCAATATCCAGGAAATATTTCAATAGAAAACTGTTAATAATAAAGCTATTGCAGTGCAATGTCTACACTAAGTCTTGGTGAACTATATCCAGTATTCTTTATAGAGCTTGTCTGTGTTCGCCCGCGGGGGCCCCCCCCCCCCCGTCTCCCCGTGACTTTACAGCGGTAGATGCTCCTTTAAAATTCTCTACCTAACTACATAAAATCTTCAAATCTCTGATCTAACTAAGTTGTAAGGATCACAGCTAACAGTAGAGCTTTCTCTGTGAAGAAATAGAATAATTTCGCTGAGCTGTTTGGACACAGGCAGAGCGCACGTCCTACTGCTATGAGACGCTGACAGACACTGATCATGAACAGGAAGGGCTGTTCTATGTAAAACGAGGTCATGTGATTTTTCCAGCCAATCGCAACCATACACATCCCAGTCATGACGTCGCACACACATCTCACCCTGCTCTATTCTGTAAGCTGATTTGCTGGCCACCAAAATGACAGGAAGCGCCGAAAATGGCGCGATATTAATAGATGATGCACAGATTTTAACCTAAATTATCGCATGATCTAAAAATTTCGATCAACATAAAAACTGTGCCGATTTCAACTTTGTCGATAATAATCGCTCAACACTACTTATAATGGGTCACTGTCGCTCCTATTCCGATTGGTTGGTTTCTGCCAACCAATGAGAAGAGCTTAAATAATTTAAATTGCTGTATTTCCTGGCAATTCTCTATATCGCAATTCCTGATGTAGCGCCGGTCTCGGCGACAAACGCGTTGTTAGGGATTTGATTGATTTATGTTTATAGAAGGTTTTAGTTCTTTTTCAGATAATATTTTACACCTAATAAAAATGATTTTTTTAATCATACTCCGTGCCACACGCCACTGAGAGCCGAGATTTCATTGCCCCGATCTCTCCATTGACTAAAATGGGACTCAGTAGCGCGCGCTTTGAGTGGACGGGATAGCCAAGCCCCCGCTAGCTCATCCAATCAGCTCTTTTCTGCCTTTTTACTGTATTTTGAACTGTCCCGCCTTTGAATTTGATTGGTCAGTATTTCTCCATAGGTTATAATGGGTCCCTGTCGCTCCTATTCTGATTGGCCAGCATAGCCAAGCCCCCGCTAGCTCAACCAATCACCTCTTTTCTGCATTTTTACTGTATTTTGAACTGTCCCGCCTTTGAATTTGATTGGTCAATACTTCTCCATAGGTTTTAATGGATCCCTGTCGCTCTATTCTGATTGGCTGGTTTCTGCCGACCAATGATAATACTGTGTTTCCTGACAATTTCCAATATCCAAATTTCTGAGGTAGCGCTGTTCTAGATTTTTGGAAAGTGATGTTTTTATTTTTTTTTTTTTTTAAGGATTGAGCTCTTTCTCTGATAATGTTTTACACCTAATAAAGGTGATTTTTTTTTCAATCATACTCCATGCTGCACGGAGCTGAGAGCCGAGATTTCTGTTGCGATCTTTTACATGTTCCTCTCATGTTACGTTCTCGCTTCAATTCGCCTCCGCCAGATCATTTAGACCAGAATCAACCAGGTCTGCCTGTCTGAGCTGGCGAGCGCTGCAATGCGCTGCACTTTTCCGACCCGCGATCATACATGCCTCGGAGTTTTCGAACGCGCCGCGTCCCGCCCCGGAACGCCCACAACGCGCCCATTACACGCCCCTTCATGTGAGGCGCAGCCGAAAGTGGCGAACGCTGCGCCTAACATCGCATCCCTGCGTCCGACAGGGGATTTGAGCCGGTGAGGCGCATAATACGCCAGGAAAGAGGCGCAAATCCCGATCATACATGTCGTCCTGTCCTGTGTGTTCAGATCTAACCACATTTCCCCCTGTCAAATGACAGTGATTTAGTACGTGCAGAGGTTCTTGAACTGAAATCAGAATTTGATAAAAACAAACCGTCAACTATTGCATTGGCCATACAATTTCCAAACGTTGTTTCTGACGATAACATGGATCACCTTTCTTATCAATGGCAGTATACTTGCTAAGCAAGCTGTAAGAAGAGGTGGCGGCTGTTACACATGGACCCTGTCGAACATTATGGTCGATGATCTAAATGACAGACATTGTCGGAAGAGATTTGAAACCACTGTTCAACGACATGCGGCAAAGCAAACATTGAGCATTGATACACTGGACGTTGTTGACTGCATTGCAATTGATTAATTAATTAATGGATGTTATGGTACACTGCATTAACTTGATTGTAAGTTAATAATGGCGTTTAAATTTGCTTTCATTTGTCTTGAATTGTTTGGGTTTTTCTGGGGCTTTTTTTGGAAGAAGTTCCGGATTTATTCTAAAAACACCAGTGGCAACACTATTCAGGAGAAAACAATCTCTGAATCACATGAAAAGGTAAAAGTATCAATAAGTTTGTCATGGACATATGTGGATTCACTGGACCACCTCAAGCGATGGTATTAGCCACGCCAGGAAGCAGAGTGAAAGTAGCCCCTGGTTTTCACCAGAGCCTTCCGCAAAGTAGGATGGACTTGCTGTGGAGGGAAACTACCAGGTCGCCACCCCTGACGTGACTTGCTTTTGGTGGTGGACAGGGTGCAGCATGGTACAGAATCGTATGACAATGACGTAATCCCGGACAGACGGTAAGGTCAGGGCAGGCGGCAAACAAGGTGGTCAGAAAAGGATAGCAGGGACGACTGGTAAAAAGGTAGACAAACTCACTCTCTGAACGCACTATAGAATATATAATATTCTGGGAGAGAGTGTTGTCGGAGTCGACAAGATATAGGGTTAGCGCCTGCCAATTAACCAATTACCGGTGCGCTTGCCCATTAAATCTTGAAGAGCTGCTGCACGCGTGACCAAGGAAGTGGGCGCGCGTGCCCGCACTTGAGAGAATGGGGACAGGAAGCAGGAGCGTGGCAGGGTAAGTAAGGAGCCGGGGAGCGTGGAGCAGAGTGGGGATGGCCACGGCCCAGAGCAGGGATCATGGCACACTCCATGACAAGGTTATTCTCACATAAGTGACATATCGGATTTTAGAAATGGGGCTTTGTCAGGGAGGTCAAAACTGGCTGTGGCAGTGAGAGGATAAAGTATACTACTGTATGTACCATTTTTTTTGCCTCAGTCATCCATATAAATTTGTGTATACATATATCCATTGATAAGCCATAACTTTAGACTCAATCACAGGTAAAGTAAGCATTAAGCATTTCATGGGCAGAATATCAGTTCAAGAACTTATTGTGTTAAAAGCGGGAGAAAT
This sequence comes from Phyllomedusa bahiana, assembly GCA_025379985.1. Classification (NCBI taxonomy): domain Eukaryota; kingdom Metazoa; phylum Chordata; class Amphibia; order Anura; family Hylidae; genus Phyllomedusa; species Phyllomedusa bahiana. The sequence goes on along the minus strand of JAODAL010019538.1, from coordinate 59,646 downwards.
AGACAAGCAAAAAGATCTAAGTGACTTTGATAAAGGACAAATTATGATGACAAAATGACTGGGTCAGATTGTCTAAAATGGCAGGTTTAATTAAATGTCCACAGTATGAAGAGGTTAAAGGGGTTGCCTGGTTCATTTTTTTTTTTATTAGTTAGGCCCACTATGGGCTTAACTGTCATTGTAGACCTTATTGATTTCATATGTATTTTATATGTGTGTTTTTTCACATATATTTATACCATTATTTATGTGACTGTAAGTGATGATGTTACAGTTGAAACCAGAAGTTTACATACTCCATTTAATAAGATACATATTCATCTTTGTCTCATTTCTCTGAAATCAGAACAAACCTTACCCGTTTTAGGTCAGGTAGGATTACCAAAATTATTTATATTTGCCAAATGCCAGAATGAGAGAGATACTTTTTAAGTCATTTTTATTACTTTCTGCAAAGTTAAAAGTTTACATACATTTCATTAGTATTTGGTAGCATTGTCCTTAAACCGTATGACTTGGGTCAAACATTTTGGATATCCTTTCACAAGCTTCTCACAATAGTTGGTAGGAATTTTGGCCCATTCCTCCTAACAGAACTGGTGTAACTAAGCCATGTTTGTAGGTTGCCTTGCTCGCACCTGCCTTTTCAGCTTTGCCCATAAATTTTCAGTAGAATTGAGATCAAGGCTTCAGCTCATTGTCCATTTGGACGACCCATGTCTGCCTAAGCTTTAACTGGCGGATGTCTTGAGATGTTGCTTCAGTATTGCCACATAATCTTCTTTCCTCATGATGCCATCTATTTTGTGAAGTGCACTAGTCACTTCTACAGCAAAACAACCCCACAACATGATGTTGTCACCCTCTGTTTCACAGTTGGGATGGTGTTCCTAGGCTTCCAACCTTCCCCTTTTTCATCCAAACGTAACAATGGTCATTATAGCCAAACAGTTTTGTCAGACCACAGGACAAGTTTTCCAAAATCTAGGTCTGTGTGCATTTGCAAACCTTAATCTTACTTTATGTTTCTTTGGGAGTAAAGTCTTCTTCCTGGCATAGTGGACTTTCAGCCCGTGTTGATCCAGTACTCATTGCACTGTAGATAATGACACAATCTTACCAGCTTCTGCCAGCATCTTCACAAGGTATTTTGCTTTAGTTCTTGGACTGATATGCACATGTCAGGCCAAAGCACGTTCATCTCTGAGACACAGAGCCCGTCTCCTTCCTGAGCGGTATGATGGCTGGAAATTTCCATCTTTTTTGTGCATATAATTGCTAGTACAGATGAACGAAGGAACTTTAGGTATCTGGAAATTGTACCCAGGATGAACCAGACAGACTTGTGCAAGTCCACAATTCTATGCTTGATATATTTACTGATATCAGTACTTTAACTTTTGACTTTGCAGAAAGTAATAAATATGCCTTAAAATTCTCGCTCTCTCATTATTCTGGCATTTGGCAAATATAAATAATTTTGGTTCCTAATTGACCTAAAACAGGTAAGGTTTATTCTAATTTCACGTCAGATAGTGAGAAAAACATGCGTATGTTCCTTTTTACATAGTGTATGTAAACTTCTGGTTTCAGCTGTACATACATTATAGAAGCGCTGCCTCCTGTGCATGACCAGTAAATAATCTGCTGGGCATGTGCACTAGTCAGCAAGTTGGCAGGTGCTCCCCGAATGAAACCTCACACTATGCAAAGTACAAGGCATTATGGTAAAGGAGCAGAGAAGCTCAAGCGCTCTCTGTTGGATGTAACAAATCCTCAGTTTGCTTTTGACTCACTGGGTCTTTGGATAGCTAAAGGGATATTTAGCCAAGCCAGCATCACCCATCTGTATACAGCCGTTTCGGGGTGTTTGCCCCTCGTCAGTACAGAGCGATGCTGGCTTGGCTGAGTGGGAGGTAATGAGTGACTCAGAAAGGGAAGATCTCTCCTTAGGGAGAGCACCTATATAGGCATGTGGAGATTCGAAATTGCCTTTTTGCACTCCACGAAGCAGAAAGCTCCTTTCCCATAATGCCTTGTGATATGCAGATGCTTCGTGGAGTGCAAACGGCAAATTCAAATCTCTACATGCCTATGTAGGCGGTCTCCCTAAGGAGAGATCTTCCCTTACTATGCAAAGTAGTGAGATACTGCATTCGGGGAGGGAGACTGTTGGCTAAATTATAGAAGCAATGGCTACCTGGCTGGCACACATGGTCAGCAGATAATTATCATATGAGCATGTTTGCTACTCAGAATTCTATCGGTTTTAAAAAATATATGTGAATAAAGCCTAAACATATAAAACAAATAAAAAATTTGTAGTCTTTAACCCCTTAATGCCGCAGTCAGTTTTGACCTTCCTGACAGAGCCCAATTTTTAAAATCTGACATGTATCACTTTATGTGGGAATAACTTTTTGAGACTGAAACTGTTTTCGTGTGACACATTGAGGCACATTTATCTATTGTGTCTAACTGTAAGACAGTTTTAAGTTAGACTAGACAGTCTTACAATGTACCACATTTATCACAGTGATGATAAATCTGGTGCAGGATAGAACAAACTAGTCTAAGTTCATACCATCTTTAAAGGGGTTTTGCCACAATCTCATTTCATACCTCCTGCATCCAGCTCTTCAGCTCTGTGTGCTCAGCAGGGGGCGTGTGTGATTTGTTTGAAATGCATATCATGTGACCCAGCAGGATGACATCACCAGGCCTTTCCTCTCTGTAGTCAAAGAAAGATCTGTATGTATAAAGCTGCGAGTAGCTCGGAGGTAACGTTTTTGCCTCCAGGCACAAGGGCCCTTGGTTCAAATCCCTGCAGGAACCAAACCTGTGGATTTTTTTTTCTCTCTATCAATGCACAGACCTCATTGAGGTTTCTTTTTTTATTTATTTGCACTGTTTGACTAATTACTAAGGAGTACAGAGGACGGGAGTAGAGTGACAGCACCTGGGGTTTGAACACTCAGTAGCTGCCTGAGAGGAGATGGGATTTCTGAGCATGTGCGACCAGGACTGAGGAGCTCTCAGCCCTGTTCGTATCCCCTGGAGACGAGCTGTAAACAATGCATCACTAGAGGAGCAGCTAGAACAAAAACTGTGCAGAATTTTTAATAATGATGAATGGTGAAAATGTTTATTATTTAGTTTGCAAGCTTCCCACATCAATTTTACTTCATGGCAAAACCCCTTTAAGTTGGCTTATTTTTACGCCACAAAATGCGACAAAATTCTGGTGCTTTTTTGTTGCATTTTAAGCCACGCCCCTTTCATGTGAAACCACACCCTTTTACCTAGGCCATGCCCCCTTGGTCAGCTGAAACTGTCTAAAACACATAGTAAATGTGGTGCAAGGGTATGTTCACATGGCTTATTGTGACGTGTATAGTACGTGCAGCAATATGCCGTGTGTTTTGGAACCTGCGCATAATTCCAAAGCATGGAGGGGGGTGGCCGGATGCCGGCCCAATACACAGGCATTGTCAACAGCGCGTAATCGGCGCTAACAATTGATATGTCAATTCTCCCCCCGCACATACAATACGATCATATGAGAGCTATGATTTACCGTAATTTTGTTGCGCATTTCGCCGTGTATAAAGTGCAATACATGGCGAAATGCACAACAAAATAAGCGGCAGTTTAAGCCGTGTGAACATACCCTAAAGCTTGTAAGACATTATTTTTGGCACAAATTGTGCCAGAATTCTGGCGCAACTGACTTGATAAATGTGCTTCATTGTGCTTTAACCCCTTCCCACACAATCACAACATGGGCCAGCTGTATATTTCTACATATATATGCTACATCACCTGCGGCTGAAGTGATCTCCGATCACGGGTGATTAACCCCTTAGCTGCCACGGTCAATCATGATTGCGGCAGCTAAGGGATGACTTTACTGACCAGCCCGGAAGTCTAACAAAGACTTTCATGCTGCCTGTGAGATCACTATGCTTAGCCGTGCCCTGTGGGCATAGCTGAGTATAGTGATTGACAGTTGCCATCGAGATCAGTACACAGCAGTAACTATAAAAGTCCCCAAAAGTACAAAAAAGTTTAAAAAAGTAAAACAAACACAAAAATAAAAAAGTACACCACCCTTTCCCATTTAGAAAAGCCAATTGCCACAAAAAAGATTAAAAAAAATATAAAGTATGCATATTTGTTAATACTGAGTGCATTACGACCTACCCTACAAATTGTTCATGTTATTTAACCTGCACGGTGAACGTCTTAAGGAAAAAAAAAGCAGTTACAGAGTTACGATTTTCATTCATCTCGAAGCACATAAAATGGAATAAAAAGCCATGGAAAAGCCATATGAAGTGGTACCAATAAAAACATCAGTTCATCCTTCAAAAAAAAAGCTCTTACATGGCTCTGTATACAGAAACATAAAAAAGTTATAGCTATCAGAAGATAGTGATGCATAAATACTGTTTTACATAAGAAAAACATTTATTTTTTAAAGCAATTCAACATAAAAAAACTATAAGTTGGGTATCACTGTATTTGTATTGACCCACAGAGTAAAACTAACTTCTTTATATTGCACGGTGAGTGCTGTTAAAAATAAAAACAAAAAAGCACTACGAGGATTGCAGTATTTTCAATAAAAACATCAGTTCATCCTTCAAAAAAGAACTCTTACATGGCTCTGTATACAGAAACATAAAAAAGTTATAGCTATCAGAAGATAGTGATGCATAAATATCGTTTTACATAAGAAAAACATTTCTTTTTTTAAAGCGATTCAACATAAAAAACACTATAAGTTGGGTATCACTGTATTTGTATTGACATACAAGGTAAAACTAACTTCTTTATATTGCAGGGTGAGTGCTGTTAAAAATGAAAACAAAAAAGCACTACTAGGATTGCAGTATTTTCTTCACCTTGCCATCCAAAAACGGATTTAAAAGCATTTTAAAAGCCTTGTCTCCCCAAAATTGATACCGATAAAAACATCAACTCATCCCGCAAAAAACAAGCCACTACACAGCTTCGTACACAGACAAATAAAAATTAATGCCTCTCAGACTATGGCGATGCAAAAACGTGTTTTGTTTTTTGAATAAAAGTGTTTTTATTGCGTAAAAGCAGTAAAACATTAAAAAATATACAAATTGGGTATAGTTGTAACTGTATTGGCTTGCTGTGTAAAGCTATCATGTCATTTATACAGCAAACTGACAGCTGTAAAAATAAAAAACACTACCAGGATTGCTGTATTTTATTCAAAATATATGAACTTCATTATTAAACCAATTAAAACTTCAACTCATCCGGCAAAAAATAAGCCCTTAATCAGCTCCATATACAGAAAAATAATAAATTTATGGCTATGTCTAAATAAAAATGCAAATTTTTAATAAATGCACTTCCATTGTGTAGAAGTAATAAAACATAATAAACTATATAAAATTTATATCATTGTAATTGTACTGACCCACATCGTGAAGTTATTCTGTCATTTATACCGCATAGCGGTCGCTGTAAAAATGAAGCCAAAAAACAATGGCGGAACTGTATTCACCCCACCCCGTGCTTAAAAATCTGTAGAACACCTGCCTCTAGTTCTGATACCCAGAGTTTCCTTTGTATAGTTCCTCTTCCTATATGTATTCTCCGCTTTGATCCATACTTAGATTTCTCTATGAACATCTCTCATTTTTTCCTCCCTTTATGATACATTATTAGTTTTTAGTTATGTTATTCCCTTTTTTCTTATCTCCTTTCTGTTTTCCTACCCTACTCTCATCTCATTCTCAACATTTGTTCTACTTTTCCCCTATTTTACATTTCCATTTTATTTCCTTATGCCTTCTTTACTTTCCCCTTTCTTATCCATTACCCAATTTTCGTTTCATTTTCCCTCTTTTTCCACTTTATCCCAGCTTTATTTGCTCACCTTGAGCCTCTCTTTGTTATACCATATGCTGCATATATCGTGCACTGCGTGCTTCTGGTTTGCGTTCCACCGGACCGGAAATTGCACTCTGCACATGCGCCGGCATGCTGGTGTGTTCCAAATACCAGAAGTCATGGCTGCTGGCTGCAAAAAATGACCGGGACTTTCACTGCTGGCTAGACAGCTCCAGCATTCCTACCTGATCGCTTCTCCAGGTCTGTGCCTTGATTTTTTTCCCACTGTTTACTACCTCTGTATCCTCCGGTGCCTCCTCATTATACAGTACTCTTTTCTATTTATTATCTTCTTCCTCCCCTCTTTTAGAGGAATTCTGCTTTATTACCTTTTATTTTTTGCTTCCTGTTCCTCACTACTATACCCCAGGGCCTTTCTTTTGACGCATTTTGACAATATTCCATACCTACACTCTTTATATATCCCTTTCAGCTACATCCTTCCTCAACCTTTGCCTTTCCTCTTTACATTATCTCATGTGTTTACCCTCGTACTGTTCCTCTACACTTCGACTAATCCTCCTTCTGTGTAAGGTCCCACAACTGCTCGTCCCTTTCCCTTTAATAGTCCTTGCAGGCTGTAATAATAATGGAAATTTACATACAAGATATCTCCCCATCTCTTTCTCCATTTTATAAAAGCCAGCACACATATATATGGAGTTTGCAAACCATGGCCATCTTGTGGATGCTTTGGAAAATTAGATCCCTGTTTTTGTCGAGTCATTATGAATGTGTCTTAAATGTACATGAATGTCCGTTATAATCAGGTGACCTCTAAAACCAATCAGGCTCTCCTGTTTGGGCCTGGAGGAGAAGTTCAGTTACAACCGTTGGCTTGGGGCAGCAGACTGTGCTCTTAGCACAGGGGCTGAATACAACTCAGTGCGGTAGCTGTAAAATATACCATTTCCTCCAGCATTAACAAGAGAAGTCTTAGCCTCTTATGCCGTACTACTGAATACCTCTTTTCCTACAATCAAGTACTTTCACAGAGAGCATTTTCCTCTGAATCCCCAGTTTGCTACTACCAAATACTACAGACCTGTTCATCCATACGCCTGGGATCAATACACAGTTCTCAAGTAAGTTTATGGGACACAGATTTAAGAAAGAGCCCATAGCTGGACTGTTGAAACTTGAGGGTCTCCCGTCACAGTCCCCTGCTTCTTTATTTATGTGTACCCAGTCGTTGAGGCACAGCCCCCTGGATGCAGGCCATTATTAGCATCATATATAGTAAACTACCCAAGTACCTACAAGTTAGCAAAAGAGACTGTTATCTAACTACTCCATCACCTGATTACTTAGATATCTCCTATCGCAGCCATTGTATTGTTTGTGAAGTTCACTATTATCATCATCATAACTGTACATCTGTATTACCTCGTCCTGCTAAGTAAAGGAGCAACAACTATCCCCGAAGCTTGGTTGTCTGTCATCATTGTCAGGTGCCACGTGAGGGCGGGTAGTTGGGGACACTCAAAGGTTTGTCTGGACATCCGGGACCAGGGTCATTCTACCGGCCATACTGTGTATCCTACCCGTGATATATATATACGATATATATGTATCCTACCCGTATATATATATACCTGACCGCCAACACCATCGGTATCCCGGTTGTTATATCTGTTCTACCCTTTCTCTCCCCTCTCACTCTAAAAATCCCCCTTCTGTTCTACTTTCCATTTACGTATCTCCAATCTTTCAAATTTTTCTTTTTCATATTGATTCTAGATTTTATTCCTTTTATTCTTCATCTTCCTTTTTTTTCTCTTTCTTTACAGTCTCCTTCAACCATTTGTTATATATTTTGTTACCTATACTATTTTTTTGCATTTGCAGACATTTCTGTTGACGACCTTTGGCCAAAAACATTGAAATTAGTCTCGCATCCCCTTTAATGCTCATATGCTAATGCGCTGTTTAATATACTGCAGTTCGGTCCATTTTATATATAAATAAACTGAGTTTTTGCTTGAAAACCTGTGGTGTGCTGTAGATCTGTGGAAAATTGCTACACGGGATTGGTTGTCCCTTCTACAAGCACCCCAGTCACTCTCCATACCTAAGGTGTGAGGCATTCTGTTTCAATCAACATTGTGCTCCTCCTATCCATTGTAACTGCCAATCACTGTTCTCGGCTGAGCGCTCAAGGCACGGATGGGCGTAGTGATGTCACAGGCAGTCTGGAAGCCTTTTTTAGGCTTCCAGATTACTAGAGAGAGCATTGACAACCAGGATCACATTGTGGAAATGCTGAAACAGACAAAGGGAGTTCCCTCCATGTGTCTAATGCTAAGATGACTCAGTGCTGGATGATCACGGCAGCTAAGGGGGGAATAGCCCAAGACTGGAGTGAGCTCCGGTTTGTGGGCGACACAGCAGCGTCCATACGGTGTCCACAACCTACTTATATGTCCATTTGCGGGAACACCATTTCAGCTAGAACATTTGGATACATCCAATGTCGATAAGGGGTTAATGATAGTTTAGCCCATAAAGAGCCTAATTATTTTAAAAAAATTAACTATACAACTCCTTTAAGGTATGTATTTTTTAAATACATCTTTGGGTAGGTTTTACCTACTGAAAAACTTACCCAAAGACATATTTAACAATGTTCCAGGCAAATCTCATTGATTACACGATAAGTTTTTCACATACATTTTTGTAATACGTAAAAAGGATGCGTTCAAAGAAGTGACGTCAATTCTCCATATGTTTTTCGCATGTTAATTCCCCATAGGAAACAATAAAGTATGTTTTCAGAGGCTCAAAAGCGTACAATACATTTTTGGATGCATTTTACGCATCCGAAAAACATATTTGTTCCAAATTTGAATGGCTGATCATAATAAGGCCTCGTTCACACGGCTTATTTGGGCACGGATTGGCGCCGTACTCCGCGCCGGATTTGCGCTTCAGTATGGCGCCAATCCGTGCCTGTCATTACGGTAATCCACTGCTCTAATAGAGAACAGTGGATTCCGTCGCTCCTCCCCGCTCGGCGAATCCGCCGCGGGAGGAGAAAGTGACAAGCACATTATTTATGGCGCGTACGCGCCGTAAACAATGCATTGTCTATGGGGCCGGGAGCGGCGCCCCCGCTCCGCTCCGGCCCCGCCCCCGTCCTGCCCCTTATTCACGCCGGATTTGTGAGCTCAATACGGCTCACAAATCCGTCGGGAATAAGCCGTGTGAACACGGCCTAATAATAATAATAATAATAATAATAATAATAATAATAATAATAATAATAATAGGGTTTTATTGGTTAATTTAAAAAAAATGCATCAAATAGGTACCCAAAACATATTGCAGATGCAATGTTTTGAAAAAAATATATCGAACACATATCCAACACACTGTTAAAGGGGTTTTCTCACTACAACGTTTCATCCTACCTCAGTCCTGTTTTCTCAGTTCATTTTTGAATTGAGTGTTTAGTGGCTTTACTAGCCTGCAGTGAGGAACTGCTGAGGATACCAGGTCTGTAGGAAAGATCGAACAGGTCTGTAGCTATAGCGACCTGAGGAACTGATGTAGCCCATACAAAAGGGTTTATCTAGGAATAGGCAGGACACTGTTAATAGACACAAATTGCAAAGTGACTTGTTTTTGCAAGATCTTTAACATACAAAGCAATCATCATAGTGAGACAATCCCTTTAAGCTTACTAAAACTGGCCCAAGGAAGGACAACTGCTGAATTGGCAACAGAGTCATGGTACCCCAGGTTCATTGATGTGCATATGAAGCAAAAAGCTAGCCTTTTTGGATAGAACGTAGTCAGAACATACAATGCATTGCACCTTACTGTACATTATGATGCTTAGCTGTAGACTAGTCCATGCTAGTCCTTGTCTATGAAACATAACTGCTTGCATTCTATAATTAGCGAAGAGATGGAACCAGGATGCAGTATTTGAAGAAGACAAGCTGAAAGAGACAGTGTAATGCTTTGGGATCTTTTGTATTCGGAAATTTTGGGTCATAAAGTTCATGTGGGTGTTAACTGGACATGTTCTACCTAGATAAACTTTGTTGCACACCAAGTTCACCCCTTTAATAACAACAGTCAGTGGTCCCTTTTGTTAGGATATTGATCCCTGCCACAATGTAAAATAATTAAAGGGGTGTTCTCGCTACAAACATCATCTCTGTAATGATGACAATAGTAAAAATAAGCACTTTTGCAATTGGTTTGTATTACCTAAATCATTTAGTTTAGCAGTTGTTAGCTAATCTGTGTGTGTCTAGAGCTACTCCTGCAGTCTGGGGTCGGGCCACACTCCCTTTGGGGGGGAGAGGATTGCTTGCCTGCATTTAGTTCAACCTTTGGACAGGACATTGTGCTGTTATTGGTTGTCCCTCGTTTTTCCTGTGTTTTGCAATAATGATAGGTATTGACCACGTGCGGCCATGGTTTCTATTTAACAAATTGGGATGTATGTATATTGCTTCTGTGCATGAGGGGGTTGTTGGCAGCTGAGTCATGTGATGTATGCACTCGCGTGGTTGTGGCGAGACGCAGCTCGAGAGTAGATTACCATCTATTCATGTATACATTTATTTATATATAGATTTATTGTTTCTGCTCGCTGCGTAGATTTTGTGCTAACTTTAAATACAATATATGCAGTACATGCAGATGCAATAGAGTATGAATGCACTAACATTTTTGCATGATCACATTGTGACATGATGAATTAGGTGGCTAGCCGTGACCTGTAAGAAAGAATCTTTAATGGGGAAAGTGGGAGGTGAAACTGCGGGAGGCAGGGCGGATTAACCATAGGGCCTGCAGCTTTATTAAAATAAATATGTATATTAGATATAAAAGAGAAGTGGTTTATGGGAATAGACTAAGACAATAGTGTACAGTACAATGGAATATGTATTTAATAAAGCCTGCAGCTTTATTAAAATGAATATGTATATTAGATATAAAGGAGAAGTGCTTTATGGGAAGAGACTATGACAATAGTGTACAGTACAATGGAGTTTATATGACAATAGTGTACAGTACAATGGAGTTTATATTCCCAATGAATATGCATATTAGACATGGAGGAGAAGGGGTTTATGGGAGTTGATAAAGCTGGTAGTGTGCTGTGGAATGTAACACCTATTCTGCTTAGTCCGTTCTAGGTGAGCCACGCAGAGGCAATAATATGAGAGAGATGGGACGGAAGTCCATCACAGTCAGGGCTGAAATGTCTATTGATACAGTACGCGGGCGCGGGCAGTATGGTAAGATGGGGCGCAAGCCCGCCATGGAGATGGTGAACTTGTCTGAGGATTGTTGTTTATGGGAGTATGGTGGCAGCTTTAGCAGCACATATTATTAGTGTGCGTGCAGGAGAGTGGAAGGGGGAGTGGGTTTTGTGGATTCTCTGATGGCTAATTGGTGAGCACCTGAATAGGGTGTGTACCTAACATGATATAAAAGGAAGTGAGCTTAGACCACATGGGACCAGGCCTCTAACCCCTGATGAAGCCAATTTAGCTGGTGAAACATGTTGGGGAGGTCAGGCATGACATTTTAAATTGTGATTTCTCACCTCTGTCTACAAGTGCCAACCGTTGCAGAGGGTGTCAAAAGGGAGCCTTATTTGTCTTGTGTCCATTAGATTAGGGATGATTGCCCAAGTAGGAGGCTTGGGATCCCTTACTGGAGTTAGTAAATTGCTGTATATATAAGGCTTTCCTGTTGGTAGGTGGGGTTCCACCAGACTTGATAATGGAAAAAGAGCTTTTCCTTCCTTCAGAAGTAGAAAGGGTTAAATCAGATTTTTAAATAGTGTGTATAGAGGTTAAGAGTCATACATAATAAAAGTTACGTTTTAGTGTTTTATAGATAGAGAACTGATAGAGTTTAGGTTTGCCTATGGCAAAATAGTAAATATACCTCTCTCAGGGACAGCTCAAATGTGAGGGATCAAAGCAATTGCTGAGTCTATAAGCTGCTAGGTTCACTCCCCCCCCACCCGGATAACACACCCTTATACACTCTGCTCCCCCCATCAATGAAACCCACCATTATACACTCTGCTCCCCCCTCTTTTTTCAGGCAGTAGGTAGAGCAATTTTCATTTCTCACATTTGTTTCATTATTTCAGGCTGTATTTATAAGTGTTTACACCAAAACAGGTGTTCTGATTACAAGGATTGTAGCCTGGAAGTGAGGTGATAGCTCCCAGGCATCATAACTTACCACTGCAGGAGGTCTGGAGAGCTGTGATATCCACTCCCTCCTACTTCTCAGACAGAATGAAGAGGACTCGGGAGGTAGCAGGATCAGAATGTCACCACTCTTTAGTTAGGGAAGACACGCCGACTGGGAGGAACTGCCTCTGGATTTGAAAATCTAAGCTAGTGAAAAAGCAATACAAAAGCCTGTAGTCAGAAAACCCCTTTAAGGAATGATTTTAAAAACCTTCACTATCTGGACTTAAAGCCTCTTGTGCTATCGTTTTGGTGCTGGATACCACAGGACCCTTAAAGGGTCCTGTCGGGACCATGCCCTGGAGCTGTTTTAGGTGGTTGCACAGGGGGGACCTACATAATACTATGCAGGTGATTCTGAGATTATGGCTGGTAGATTATACATTATTATAAAATGTTCAATTTGAATAACTATTTATTGTAAGCAGGCACAAGGGACTATCGTGGACGGACAATATTTGTCACCGATCTGCCTGAATTTGGTGACGTAAAAACCCATAATTCCTGTTGTTAGCGGCAGTAGGCCAATGACACATTTATATTATTAGTATGGCTACAATGCAGCTATCTGGGTCGTTTTTTTACTGGAGCAGTCAGAAGAGTTGGGTGGGATGATTGCTCCCACATTCCAGGCCAGGAATTACCAGGGCTATATAAGACCAGCAGGCTCAGGTGAGAGAGGGTGTGGTTCCCTATCTGGCCGTACTGCTCAGGGGAGCAAGTGTGTGTGTGTGAGAACCAGAGCTGGGCCTTGCACTCCCTGAAGACTGAGACCAAAAATGTCGTGTTAGCGCCAGAATCCGCCTGATTTATGACACACAGTAGAGTGGGATCATAAATCAGGTGCATTCTATACTAATATTATGTGCATGAAAATTGGCATTTAAACACCAAATTTCATACATGTGTCCCTTGGTGTCTAGGATGCGGGCGTACGGATCCTGTAATAAAAGACTGCATGTCCTGGGTTAAGGTGGCTGCCACTCTAAAAGACAAGTGTGTGTGTGTGAGAACCAGAGCTGGGCCTTGCACTCCCTGAAGACTGAAACCTGCATACGGCTTCCTAACCCTTGGAGGGGAAAACACGTTACGGCGGTATATGTCAAAGACTGTGATTGCTTATTTTAGCTGAAGCAAGCCTTGTAATTTGTTTTCCTGTTTGTGGATCGCACCAAAGAAGTTTGAGGTGATTCATCTAGGAAGAGACTGCTATCGTTTGAGCTAATCCCTACAATTGTATAAACATAAACAAAATAATCATAAAATACATAAACATGTATGAAAAAGGTTGCGCCATAAGTCTGTCGTATTTTCAGCCAGACATCAGCCGCAGCCCCATTCACATTAATGAAAATCCTACCAAATGCCATTATCAGGTGCATTACAGAGCGCAAGCAACACTATGTAATGCACCTGATTTTGGGGGGCATGCGGGAGGTGGGGTGCACTAGAACTATACGGAGCTATAGATTCAGTACGGCAATTCTAGGTGCATTACTGCTGGAACAGGTAGACCACTTTCAAAGTGGTACACCTGAGCCAAAAATGTCATGTTAGCGCTAGAATGCGCCTGATTTATGACCACAGTAGAGTGGGTTCATAAATAAGGTGAATTCTATGCTATTATAATGGCAATGAAATTTGGCATTTAAACACCAAGGGCGACATGTATGAATCTCGCCACGTCAGGACGCACCTTTCCGCCGGATATGTCGGCACTGGGGCGCGCTCATACATCCTATGTAAAGTCCGCCGCACCTCGCCAGTATTTGAGGCGCAGTGCGGGACTTAGGCGCAGTGCGGCGCTGTGCCTATGATTCGCCGCCTGAGGTAGTGCACTCATTAGAGATGGGCGAATCGATTCTAACGAAGTGGAATTCGTTTAGAATTTCAGGAAAACTTTGGTTCTGAACGAAGTCGAAGTTTGGGGTACTTCGGGTGAACGAAGTGTGCTTTTGATTGATAAAATGGCTGCGAGCACATGGCGCTACATGGGGCAAAGCACTCTGGGAGGAAGAAGGGCATAGCCTGCATGACATGTGCAGAGATGAAGCGAATCAAAAGACCGGGGGGATTCTGTGACGTCACCGCACAATATAAGTCCGGGCGCGACGCGGGAGCTCATACCGCTCTAAACTTTTACGGACAGGAAGGTGCTGCCGCGGCTGATTGTTACTGAAGAACTGATTTTTATACAGCGATTTTTGTGGGGTGTCTCAGCTTGTCTTAGAGACTGCCAAAAAATAAAATTTTCCTGTAGCATAATTCATAAACGAAGGTTAATTACAATTTTTTCTCTTGTTGTGTAGCGTAGAAAACACGCAATTGTAACACGCAAACAAAGTAGTAGTTTCCTGCTGCTCATTCTTTTGTGCAATTTACATCCAGGGGTTAATTAAGCGTTGTTTTTGTGCTGTGGTGACAAAAATAGACCGTCTTTTTCACCGCCAAAAATACAATTTTCCTGTAGCATAATTCACAACAATGTTAGTACAATTTTTCTCTTGTTGTGTAGCGTAGAAAACACGCAATTGTAACACGCTACAAAGCTAGTAGTTTCCTGCTGCTCAATTCTTTTGCGCAATTTACATCCAGGGTTTAATTTAAAAGCGTTGTTCTGCGCGTTGTGACCCCCAAAAAACCGTCTTTTTCACCGCCAAAAAAAAAATTTTTTCCTGTAGCATAATTCACAAGCGAAGGTTAATTACATTTTTTTTCTCTTGTTGTGTAGCTAGAAAACACGCAATTGTAACACGCTACAAAGCTAGAGTTTCCGGTGCCAATTCTTTGCGCAATTTACATCCAGGGATTAATTAAGCGTTTTTTTTTGTGCTGTGGTGACAAAGATAGACCGTCTTTTTACCGCCAAAAAATACAATTTCCTGTAGCATAATTCACAAGCGAAGGTTAATTACAATTTTTTTCTCTTGTTGTGTAGCGTAGAAAACACGCAATTGTAACACGCTACAAAGCTAGTAGTTTCCAGCTGCTCAATTCTTTTGCGCAATTTACATCCAGGGGTTAATTAAGCATTGTTTTTGTGCTGTGGTGACAAAAATAGACCGTCTTTTTCACCGCCAAAAAATACAATTTTCCTGTAGCATAATTCACAAGCGAAGGTTAATTACAATTTTTTTTCTTGTTGTGTAGCGTAGAAAACACGCAATTGTCCCCCGCTACAAAGCTAGTAGTTTCCGGCTGCTCAATCTTTGGCGCAATTTAAAATCCAGGGGTTAATTAAGCGTTGTTCGGGCTTTGTACTCAGTAAAGAAATTTTGTTTTCACCGCCACAAAAGAAATTCTGTAGCATAATTCATATCCAAAGGGTTTAAATTTAACCCTGTTTGTGCTTTTATATTCAATAAAATACACGTTTTTTTTAAACGGCACATAAATAAATTTTCCTGCCCTTTTTGTGGAGCGAAATTTTAATATCCAAGGTTTACCAAGTTTCTTAGGGGGTTTCATTTGGCGTCAAATACAGGGTGTGTATTTATCATATACAGATATCTTCATAAAACAGTGACTGTACATTTTAGAACAAACAGTATGTCAGACAGAGAGGTGACAGCCCCTTCACCTGCGAGTGGCAGGGGCACAAACATTCCTTTAGCAGGTCGCAGCACAGCAAGGGACGTCGCAGAAAGGGTCACTCGTGAGGCCACAACTGCCGCTGTCATCTAGCGGCCGTGTACTGACTAGCAACCCAATGGTTCTTGATTGGTTGACTAGGTCATCCACTTCCTCCCAGATGACATCTGACAACCCCAGCCAAGAGTCGGTGGAACGTCAGACACAACCCTTAGTTGGCATGGCCCGGAAGTGGGTCAGCGGCCCTCCCCTTTGTCCTCAACCCGCCTCTGCCCCATCGGTTCCCTCACCAGAGATATACTATGTGGTCTGGGCTCAGGGGCACTATATAGCGAGGATGAACAATTTGAGGAGGGCAGTCAGCAGTACTTGGCAAGAAGAAATGGGGCCCATATCCCCTGCTTCTTGCAGTAGGCGGCAAAGTAAAAGATATTGAGAGTGGCATGGGAGGTCATTTGTGAGGGGTCGCCTCTGCATACCAAGACCGGTGATGAGACAGCAGTGACGATGAAACACAAATAGATGATGATGTAGCGACCGCACTTGGGAGCCCGGTGAGGCAAGGCTTCATCATCGTCAGAAAAGAGGGGGGTCAGCTTGCGCGGTCAGCGGGGCGCAGCCAGCAAGTGAGTCTTGGCCGTGAGTCAGCAGGATAGCACAGTGTAGGTAGGGAGCCAAGGGGCCCACGGGGTAAAAAAACCCGCTTCGCAGGTCCAACAAAGTAGCGGCACAGGGGCTCAGCGAGGCAGCGGCAGCAGTAGTCACTCAGTGCGGAGCGTTGGCGTAAAATCCGAAAACTCCGGCGGTGGGGGGCAGTTCTTTGCTAAGACACGGAGGAGCCGAATAGGGTATATGTAGAATCTGTAAGCAAAAAGTGAAGCGTGGCCAGGAGCTAACGTTTGGAAACCACGGCCCTGCTTCAACACATGCAGCGTCACCATCCGGTGGCCTGGAGAAAGTGGCTCAGATGTGGTTGGCCCAAACCTGCCGCCGAAGCAACAGCAGCAGCAGCGCCCAGAGGCACGCATGCCATTGCAGCCAGTCAAGGCTCCACCACCTCTGCAGAAGGGAGCTGTTTCACTTTGACATCATCACCCGGTCCAGATGCTCCTGCTTCCCTCGCAAACTCATGGCGCCAAGCAGTCGTTCAGCGGGGGTATTGCAAAGAGACAACAGTATGCGTCCAACCATCCTAAGGTGCAGCAGCTGACCGTGCCCTGTCCAAGTTGTTGGTACGCAGTCCCTCCCTTTCCAAATGGTGGACTCTGCACCATTCAGAGACCTAATGGCTTTTGCCGAGCCGAGATGGAGAGTTCCAAGCCGTAATTTCTTTTCCAAATAGGCAGTACCAGCACTTCATAAATATGTAAACAGAAGGTGGGCCAGCCCTTTAAAGCTTATCGGTTTGTTCCAAGGTGCAGGGCAGCGCGGACGTCTGGGCTGTAACTACGGTCGGGGGCCAGTACATGTCCTTTAGGCCCACTGGGTGAATGTGCTTCCGGCCCAGGCACACCAACAATTTGGGGACAGGAGACGCCGCTTTCTCCTCCACGTTGTCAACTGCTGCTCCTGCGCCAATGTCCGCCTCCCCTCCTCCACCACCACCACCATCCCCAGCCTCCACAAGTACTACTCCATCATACCACATGTGTAGGCACAGCGCTGTCACGCAGTTCACACCTGGCCTTGCCTCGGCGAACGAAGTCACACAGGGGAGGAACTGTTCCGCGTCATGCAGCAAGAAATCGATGTGTGGCTTTCTCCGCGCCAACTGCAAATTGGAAACCATGGTGACGGACAATGGGAGGAACATGGTGTCCGCGCTGCACCGAGGAGGGATGGTCCATGCGCCCTGCATGGCGCAGGTGTTCAATCTGGTTTGTAAAAAGGGTTTCCTGAAGTCTTCCACCGATCTTCAGCAGATTCTGAAAATGGCCAGGAAACTATGCATGCACTTTATCCATTCGTACAAAGGCAGGAACACCCTCCTCAAGTTGCAGCAGCAGAACGGCCTCCCCCAACACACTCTGATATCCGATGTTTCCACCCGTTGGGAATTCCAGCCTGCACATGTTGGACCGACTGTATGAAAGGAGATAGGCCATTAACGATTTTTTGATGATCCAGGCAGACAGAAGTACTCCCCTGTGTAACTTTGATGTCAGCCAGTGGCAGCTCATGCGTTTGTTGAGGCCATTTGAGGAGGCGACGTTATTTGTCAGTCGCCAGGATGAATAATGTCATTCCACTGCTTCATGTCCTGGAACAGATGCTGAAAAAGCTGTCTGGGCAGGGGACTGAAGACGTGGCGACAAAATCTCGTGGCCACATGAGTCCGGTGGGGACTGAAATGGAGGAGGAGGGGGAGGAGGAGGACATTGGGGAAAAGCAGAAAGGAGGGGATGGAGGAGGGGGAGGAAGACGAGGCAGATG
This sequence comes from Phyllomedusa bahiana, assembly GCA_025379985.1. Lineage (NCBI taxonomy): Eukaryota > Metazoa > Chordata > Amphibia > Anura > Hylidae > Phyllomedusa > Phyllomedusa bahiana. Next base: position 41,452 of record JAODAL010019538.1, on the reverse strand, counting down.
ACCATCAACACCGTGGCAGTATACAGTGGAAATGGAGGCGGGGACCCCCTCGGAGTCACTTGTGCAGATGGCCGCAGCATGCTTATTTGCCGGCTAGTGACAGCCGAATAGTCAGCATCCGGCAGAGGGATGACTTCTGGCTCTCCACCCTATTGGACCCTCCTACCGGTCCAAAATGGGAGCCTTTTTCCCAGCTATTAAAGGGAGGACAAACTCAAATACTATAGGGAAATCCTCCGTAATCTTTTTGGGCCGCTGCCTATGTGCGGGGCATCCCTCCTCTGACAGGTCTGACCGGGGGGTTTCCTCAGCGCTCACGTACTACTGCCGCGGCTGCTGGGGGAAGGTGGGGGGGTAGGAGCAGTACCAGCTTAAATCACAGTAACCTAAGTTCTGGATTTCCTGAGAGCAGCTTCCTTCACCCCGCCAAAGTGAGGAGGGTATTCGCCAGCAGCAGCAGCAGGACAGGGAGCAGTCCCTGAACCAACAGGTGGTGGCCTACTTTGACAGCACTCTGCCACCCCAGTTAGAAGATCCGCTGGACTACTGGGCAGCCAAACTGCATGCGGGGCCGCAACTTGCCGAGTTTGCAGTGGAGAAGCGGGCCTGCCCGGCCAGTAGTGTGGCATCAGAGCGGGTGTTCAGTGCCGCGGGGGCCATTGTTAGCCCAAAGAGAACCCGCTTGTCCACGGGAAATGTGGAACGACTGACCTTTGTCAAGATGAATCAGGCGTGGTTTCGCCAGGATTTCCACACACCAATCCCTTTAGGCGTCAGACTACATCAGCCATGACGCCTCACCCAACTGTGAGAAATGAGTCTGGGTTTTAAACTACCTGCCTCACCACTATTCTGATGCCGCCCACCCGCCCATTGCCACAACCCTCTTTACCAGGGACTGGGATTGCCACCCACCTCCACACTGTGTCCTTGTGCCCTGTCTGACCTCATGCTCGCTGTGGGGTGCTGCCGTTACCTCCACACTGTGCCATTGTCCCACTCTGTGGCCTACTCCTGTTTTTGCCACCTCCAGAATGTCATTGTGCCACTTTCTAACCTCATGCTGCTGCTGTGGCTGCTGCTGTTAACTACACACTGGGTCATTGTGCCACTGTCTGACTTCATACTGCTGCTGTGGATGTTGCCGTGACCTACACACTGTGTCATTGTGCCACTGTCTGACCTCATGCTGCTGCTGTAGCTGCTGCTGTTACCTACACACTTTGTCATTGTGCCACTGTCTGACCTCATGCTGCTGCTGCCGTGACCTACACACTGTGTCATTGTGCCACTGTCTGACCTCATGCTGCTGCCGTGACCTACACACTGTGTCATTGTGCCACTGTCTGACCTCATGCTGCTGCTGTGGCTGCTGCCGTGACCTACACACTGTGTCATTGTCCCACTCTGTTTTCCCCACTCCTGTTTTTGCCCCCTCCAGAATGTGATTGTGCCACTGTCTGACCTCATTTCTGCTCCTGTGGCTTCTGCCGTGACCAAAACACTGTGTCATTGTCCCCCTCTGTGGCCTACTCCTGTTTTTGCCACCTCCAGAATTGATTGTGGGCCCCTGTCTGACCTCATTCTGCTCCTGTGGCTGCTGCCGTGACCTACACACTGTGTCATTGTCCCACTCTGTGGCCTCCTCCCGTTGTTGCCACCTCCAGAATGTCATTGTGCCACTGCCTGACCTCATGCTGCTGCCGTGACCTACACACTGTGTTATTGTGCCACTGCCTGACCTCATGCTGCTGCTGCCGTGACCTACACACTGTGTCATTGTGCCACTGTCTGACCTACGCTGCTGCTGCTGTGGCTGCTGCCGTGACCTACACACTGTGTCATTGTGCCACTGTCTGACCTCATACTGTTCCTGTGGCTGCTGCCGTGACCTATACACTGTGTCCTTGTCCCACTCTGTGGCCTACTCCTGTTTTTGCCACCCCAGAATGTCATTGTGCCACTGTCTGACCTCATGCTGCTGCTGTGGCTGCTGCCGTGACCTACACACGGTCATTGTGCCACTGTCTGACCTCATGCTGCTGCTGTTTGGGTGCTGCCGTGACCTACACACTGTGTCATTGTGCCACTGTCCCGACCTCATTCTGCTCCTGTGGCTGCTGCCGTTACCTACACACTGTGTCATTGTGCCACTGTCTGACCTCATGCTTCTGCTGCCGTGACCTACACACTGTGTCATTGTCCCACTCTGTGGCCTACTCCTGTTTTCGCCACCTCCAAAATGTGATTTTGCCCCTCTCTGACCTCATGCTGTTCCTGTGGCTGCTGCCGTGACCTACACACTGTGTGATTGTGCCACTGTCTGACCTCATGCTGCTCCTGTGGCTGTTGCCGTGACCACCCCAAATGTGTCATTGTCCCACTCTGTGGCCTACCCTGTTTTTGCCACCTCCAGAATGTCATTGTGCCACTGCCTGACCCCCATGCTGCTGCCGTGACCTACACACTGTGTCATTGTGCCACTGCCTGACCTCATGCTGCTGCTGCCGTGACCTACACACTGTGTCATTGTGCCACTTCCTGACCTCATGCTGCTGCCGGGAAACCCACACACTGTGTCATTGTGCCACTGCCTGACCTCATGCGTGCCGTGAACTACACACTCTGTCATTGTCCACTGCCTGACCTCATGCAGCTGCTGTGGATGCTGCCGTGACCTACACAGTGTGTCATTGGCCACTGTCTGACCTCATGCTGCTGCTGTGGCTGCTGCCGTGACCTACACACTGTGTCATTGTGCCACTTTCTGACCTCATGCTGCTGCCGTGACCTACACACTGTGTCATTGTGCCACTGCCTGACCTCATGCTGCTGCCGTGACCTACACACTCTGTCATTGGGCCACTGTCTGACCTCATGCAGCTGCTGTGGCTGCTGCCGTGACCTACACACTGTGTCATTGTGCCACTGTCTGACCTCATGCTGCTGCTGGCTGCTGCTGTGACCTACACACTGTGTCATTGTGCCACTGTCTGACCTCATGCGCTGCTGTGGCTGCTGCCGTGACCTACACACTGTGTCATTGTGCCCCTGTCTGCCCTCATGCCTGCTGCTATGGGTGCTGCCGTGACCTACACACTGTTCATTGTGCCACGGACTGACCTCATGCTGCTGCTATGGCTGCTGCCGTGACCTAGACACTGTGTCATTGTTCCACTCTGTGGCATTCTCCTGTTTTTGCCACCTCCAGAATGTCATTGTCCCACTCTCTGACCTCATGCTGCTGTGGCTGCCGCGCACCTCCCACTCTGTCACTGATGTTGCCACCCCGAAACCCTCAGCTCGTTTTTTTCCAGCTGTCGCTCGCATGACTTTATCAGGCTAAAATTCCCCCCTTCAGTTTTTTTGGTCAGTTTTGCCCTCTTAAGTGCCCAGGGAATTTTATAGTGAAACGATTCTATGAGCGGGCCGAGTCATGTGCATGTTTATACAAAACACAACATTGTATGAAGACCAAAACAAGCTACCTCTGCATATTTAAGCATGGCACAACGTTCTACAGCACCCTGCAGGCTCTGTGCAGGCCTGGAAATAGCTGTTTTAACGTGATTCGTGCCGAAGTAATTCGGAACGAAGTTATTTTTTGCCGAGAAATTTGGCGAAGTGAACGAAACGAATTTCGGGAAATTTGCCCATCTCTAGCACTCATACATGCGGGCAAAAGTCCGCCATGCCTCGCCAGTGTGGGGGGCGCAGTGCGGGGACATGGGCGCAGTGCGACGCTGCGCCTATGATTCCCGTCCGAGGGGGTGCGCTCATACATGCGGGGAAAAGTTCCCTGCGCCTCTCCAGTGTGGGGCACAGTGCGGGACATGGGCGCAGTGCGGGACTTAAAGGGGCAGAAGGGGCTGCACCGAAAATCTGTTCCGAGGCGAACAGGCTGGAAACAGCGAGAAATCATTCCACTTGTCGGGGCGGAGTATTTATCAATAAAAGGTGTTCAACATTCTCAGAAAAAGAGCTCAAACCTCAAAATAAAAAATACATAAAACAAAATCACTTTCCACTATCCTAATTCAAGAATAAGGAATTTGGAAATTGCCGGAAATACAGTAATTTCAAATTCTGAAAGCTATTCTCATTGGTCGGGCAGAACCAGGCCAATCAAATAGGAGCGACATGAACCATTAAAAAACCCATGGAGAACTATTGACCAATCAGAATCAAAGGCGGGACAGTTCAAAATACAGTAAAAATGCAGAAAAGAGCTGATTGGCTGACCTAGCGGGGGCTTGACTATCTCGGCCAATCAGAATAGGAGCGACAAAGACCCATTATAGCCTATGGAGAAGTTTGAACCAATCAAAATCAAAGGCGGGACAGTTCAAAATACAGTAAAAATGCTGAAAAGAGCTGATTTATTGAGCTAGCGGGGCTTGCTATCCCACTAATCATAGCGCGAGCTACTCTCCCATTGTAGTTTTATGGAGAGATCGGCGCAATGCCAATCTCGGCTCTCAGCGCCCTGCGGCACGGAGTATGAATAAAAAAAATAATTTTTATTAGTTGTAAAATATTCTCTGAAAAAGAGCTCAAACATTCTATAAACATAAATCAATTAAATCTCGAACAACGCGTCGCCGAGACCGGCGCTACATAGAGAATTACAATAGAGAGAATTGCCGGGAAATACAGTAATTCAAATTGTTTAAGCTATTCTGATTGGTCGGCATAATCAGCCAATCAGAATAGGAGCGACAGTGGCCCATTCTAACCTATGGAGGAGTATTGACCAATCAGAATAGGAAACGACAGGGATCCATTTTAACCTATGGAGAAATATTGACCAATCATATTTTAAAGGCGGGGCAGTTGAAAATACAGTAAAAAGGCAGAAAAGAGCTGATTGGTTGAAGTGGCGGGGGGTCGTCCAGCTTAGCCAATGAAGCGCGAGCTACTTTCTCATAGAGTTCTATGGGAAAAGAAATTCGAGCGAGCTCTGTTTTGTGATTGGCTAAGTTAAAAGAGGGCGGTTATTTGGACCAATGGGGGAGCGAGCGACGCTCCTATGGGTTTTCTAATGCAATCTGAAATAAAACTGTACATGGGCCCAAATCAAATGATAATACTGCCGAAGTTGTCCCGATGTGTATAAAAAAATGAATAATAATAGGGGTAAATAAAAAAAAAATATTAATTCAATAAAATATGTTTATTTCTTTTTTTTTGTTTGCCAAGGATCAATAGTATTGGTGTAACGAAAATAAAGAAATAAACAGGATTTTATTGATTTATATTTTTCTTTCTTTACCCCCATATTATTATTAATTTTATATACACATCGGGGCAACTTCTGGAAGTTTATCATTTGATTTCGGCCAGTACAGTTTTATTCAGATTGCATTAGAAAACCCATAGGAGCGTCGCTCGCTCTCCCATTGGTCCAAATAACCGTGCCTCTTTAACTTAGCCAATCACAGAGCTCCTCTGAAATTTCTTTTCCCCCTAAACTCTATGAGAAAGTAGCTCGCGCTCTGATTGGCTAAGCTGGGCGAGCCCCCGACGCTTCAACCCAATCAGCTCGTTTCTGCCTTTTTATTGTATTTTGAACTTTTCCGCCATTGAATAAGATTGGTCAATATTTTCCCATAGGTTAGAAAGGATCCCTGTCGCTCCTAATTCTGATTTGTCAATACTCCCTCCATAGGTTAGAATGGGCCACTGTCACTCCTATTCTGATTGGCTGGTTTTTTGCCGACCAATCAGAATAGCTAAACAATTTGAATTACTGTATTTCCCGGTAATTCTCTCTATTGCAATTCCCTATGTAGCGCCATTCTTGGCGACAAACGCGTTGTTAGGGATTTAACTGATTTATTTTTAGAGAATGTTTCAGCTCTTTATCTGATAATGATTTACACTTAATAAAAATGATTTTTTTATTCATACTCAATGCCGCACGGCGCTGAGCACCGAGATTGCATTGCGCCGATCTCTCCATAGACTACCCAAAGGGGGAAGTAGCTCGCGCTCTGATTGGCTGGGATAGCCAAGCCACCGCTAGCTCAGCCAATCCGCTCTTTTCTGTATTTTTACTGTCTTTTGAACTGTCCCGCCTTTGATTTTGATTGGTTCAAACTTCTCCATAGGCTATAATGTGTCCCTGTCGCTCCTATTTTGATTGGCCGAGATAGCCAAGCCCCCGCTAGCTCAGCCAATCAGCGCTTTTCTGCATTTTTACTGTATTTTGAACGTCCCGCCTTTGAAATTTAGATTGGTCAATAGTTCTCCATAGGTTTTAATGTTCACTGTCGCTCCTATTCTGATTGGCCGGTTTCTGCCGACCAAATGAGAATACTTTTTAGAATTTGAATTACTGTATTTCCCCGGGAATTTCCAATATCCTAATTCTTTATTTGCAGCGTTCTAGAAATTTTGGAAAGTGATTTTTTTTAAATTATTTTTTATTTTGAGGTTTGAGCTCTTTTCTGATAATGTTTTCCGCCTTTATAAAGGCGATTTTTTTGGAATCCTACTCCTGCCGCACGGAGCTGAAAGCCGAGATTTCTGTTGCGATCTTCTATGCTTCCTCACATGTTCCGTTCTTGCTTCACTTCACCGCCACCGAAACATTTAGACCAAAATAAACTAGGTCTGACTGTCAGAGCTGCCGAGTGCTGCATTGCGCCGCGCTTTGGCGAGCCGCGATCGTACATGCCTCGGAGTTTTCGAGCGCGCCGCGTCCCGCCTTGGAACGCCTTCACCGCGCCCACACTGTGCCCATTGCCCGCCCCTTCATGCGAGGCGCAGCTGAAAGTGGCGAACGCTGCGCCTAACACTGCATCCCTGCGTCCGAAAGTTGGATTCGGGCCGGGAGGCACAGTTTACTCCCAAAAACAGGCGAAAAGCCCGATCATACATGTCGCCCCAAATTTCATACATGTGTCCCTTGGTGTCTAGGATGTGGGAACTCGGATCCTGTAATAAAAGACTGCATGTCCTGAGTTAAGGCGGCTGCCATTGTAAAAGACCAGATGGAGGAGTTGTTTAAGCATTTGGTGCAGGCAAGCACTCAACATCAACAAGCCCATGCCGAGTCCGTGCTCCTCATCAGGCAGATGGTCAGTATGGAGGAAGCTATCTGGGTGAAGACCCAGCTCCCTCCAGCCAGGAGGACAGACAGCATGCATGGAATAGGTACGAGATTCCCTGTAGAAGATGACTCCACAGGACGACATGGAAGACTTCCTTACCATCTTTGAGCGGGTCACCGAACGGGAGAGACTACCAACTCTGCAGTGGGCCCCATTCCTCATAGGCGAGCCTCAGAAGGCTTATTATGACTTGTCTTTGGAGGATGCCAGGGAATACCCCAAACTAAAATCGGAGATCCTGGCAGTCACAGTCACAGTCACAGTCCGGGCTGAGAGGGTGCACCAGTGGAGATACCAGAGGAAAAAGCCCCCAAGGTCTCAAATGTTTGATCTCCTCAATCTTGTCCAGAAATGGCTGCAGTTGGATGTCTATTTTCCAGCCCAGATGGTGGAGAGGGGTGTGATGGACTGCTTTGTGCACGCTTTTCCCAAGCCAGTGCCATGCTGGGTGGCGCAGGAAAACCCCGAGATGGCAGATGACTTGGTAGGATTGGTGGAGAGATATCAGGCTGTGGAGAACTCCATGGCTGATCCAGGACCCTTAACCGCTCCATACTAGCATGCCCAGAGTGACTCTGAAAGCCAAAGAAGGGGTCCTAAGAAGCCTGTTTCAAGGCCAAAGCATGGCAGAGCCAAAATCCAGGGAGATCATCTGCTGGAGATGCCATGCTGCGGGGCATATAGCGGTCCAGTGCCCCCTCAGCTCGGAACCCATGGACTGTTCCGTGGGGTGGCGTACGTCCCTGTTTGTGCATCCAGCATGCACAGCTGTGTCAAACACTGAGAAGAGACCCTGTCCAATCAAGGTGAATAGCACACCCATTATGGGATTCCTGGACTCGGGGAGCTTGGTCACTCTGACAGCCTGTATCCCACATGTGTTGGTCCCAGGGAAAACTTTGGGGGTCACAAAGTGTACCCGGTGGCCCAAGTCACTTTAAAATCTGACAGGGGTATGGTGTCACATCACCAGGAATCATACAGGGGTTGCTGCACAAAGTGATAATTGGTCGGGATTGCCCTCTGTTCTGGGGTCTGTGGGGAGGTGCAGTACAGCAGAAGCACCTAGTGAACCCAGACAGCCCTGAGAGCACTGACTATGAGGTTGTCCCTGAGTTTCTGTTCTCTGTCATGGTTGGGGATGGTGAGGATGAGTCAACCCTTGACGAGACAATCCCAGACCTAGGGGTATCCTAGGGAAACTTTGGGATGGCTCAACTGCAGGATGAAACACTTTGTGGTAAATAGAAACTGGCTTTACCGGGTGACCAAAATCCGTGAGGAAGTGGAACAACTTCTGGTTCCCAAACTGTATAGAGGTATGTTAATGGATCTGGCCCACGGCTGTCACGGGTTTGTCTACGGTTTCTGTACCACATTGCACCTCTGCTACCACCGCAAGCAAGTCGCATCAGGGGTAGCAACCTGGAGGAATCCTGCCGTGGCAACTACATCCCACCTTGCAGTGGGCTCTGGTGAATACCGGGACCCATTTAGACCCCGCTTCCTGGTGTGGCCTGTACCACCGCTTGCGGTTGCCCAGCGGATCCACTGCCTCAGTTCGTTACAATTGCCATATGTTGGGGGGACACCTGGGGGGAATTTAAAAGTAGAAAGAATTCTACCCAATTTTATTGGCCAGGGGGGCTACCGGAAATCCGAAATTATTTTCCAGTCCTGCCGCATGCCAGGTAACCTCCCCTTCCCATTTCCACATCGCTAATACCTTGCCTATTACGAGAAACATTTGAGAGAATTGTAATTGATTTTTGGGGGCTCGGTCAAGTCACAGGGACACCAGAATTTCTGGCATTATGGATTTGGCACAGGTACCCAAAACGGCCCCTAAGAAACGCCTCCTCCAAAGTCATTGCTAGAGAATTATGACACATATTCTCCAGAAGGGGGCTGCCGAAAGAGATTCTGAAAGACCAAGAGACCCCATTTATGTTGAGGGTAATGCAGGATCCTTGTAAGATTCTGAAGGTGACCCAACTACGCACCTCTGTGTATTACCTCCAGACAGATGGCCTGGTGGAAAGTTTCAACAAGATCTTAAAAGCCATTTTGAAGAAAGTAGCTGAGAAAGATGGCTGAGACTGGGTCTACCTATTGCCTTATCTTTTGTTCTCTGTTAGAGAGGTTCCCCAAACCTCCACAGGGTTCTCCCCTTTTGAATTACTTTATGGCAGACACCCCAGAGGTCTGTTAGATATTGCCAAGGTGACCTGGGAGAACGAAGTCATGCCCTATAAAAGTGTTGTGGAGCATGTGGCCTAATTACATGAGGGGATCGCTCAGGTATTCCCTATTGTTAAAGGGCATCTCTTAGAGGTGCAGGAGCAAGCGAGAGTATACAACAGGTCAGTCCGGGTGAGACAGTTTAGTCCAGGGGAACTAGTCCTGGTGTTAGTACCCACGGTGGAGAGCAAGTTCCTGGTAAAATGGTAAAGACCCTATAAGATAGCTGAGAAGGTTGGTGAAGTCAACTACCAGGTCCATCAGCCAGGTAGAAGGAAGCCCTATCAAATATATCATGTTAACTTGCTCAAGCCATGGAAAGATAAGGACCCCCCGGAAGCCTCTTGCCTGTTGTCCCAACCAGAGACCAGTACAGAGCAGGTAAAGATCGCAGAGACCCTGTCTTCCTCCCAAACCCACCAGTGCAGACAACTGTTGCCACAGAATAGGATCTTATTCACAGAGGCACCAGAGCTAACACATGTTGTGGAACATGAGATTGTTACCGAGCCTCACATAAGCGTAAGTCTAAAACCCTATAGAGTTCCTAAAATTGTGGAAAAGGAGGTGCAGAGGATGATAAAATTAGGGGTGATAGAAGAATCTAGAAGCAGATGATCCAGGCCCATCTTCTTAGTCCCAAAGCCCAACGGTGAGTGGCAATTCTGTAATGGTTACCGCAAGCTAAATGAGGTGTCAAAGGTGTATGCATACCCCATGCCCTGGGTGGATGTGCTTATTAAGAGGTTAGGACCAGTCCGGTATATTACCACCCTAGACCTTTCCAAGGGGTATTGGCAGATCCCCTTAGCCAAGGAAGCCAGGGAGAAGACGGCATTTTCGACACCAGATGAGTCCTTTCAATACGTATGAATGCCGTTTGGTTTGCAAGGGGCCCCTGCCACCTCCCAGAGAGCTATGGACAGGACCTTAGGTCCCCACAGGGCATATGCGGTGTCTTACCTGGATGATATAGTGATCTTCAGCCGAGATTCGGGAGAGTCACCTTAAAGGGGTTGTATCATTTCATTAAATGGTCTTCAGAAAAAGGGGACATTGAAAACAAACAACTTTGCAATTGGATGTCATTAGCAAAGCTGTCTTGTTTACATAGTGTCCCTTATCTTCTGTTTCTGTAAACACAGTTCCCCAGTGCTGGTCGGATTCACCCTCCTGTCCTCTCATTGGCTCTACTAATTTACATTCTGTCTGGCCCCCGGTCGGATTCACAGGAGCGAGCATTCCTGTCTCTCTCACTCAGAGTAAGGGACCAGCAGAAATTTCACTCTGCATAGCCAGAATAAACACAATAACACTGCAGGGCTTCTACAATCAGAAAACAGCAGACATGTGCCTCATTCCTGCTTCTCTCACTCAGAGTAAGGGCCGAAGCAATTTCACTCTGCACACCCAGCAGAAACACACTGCAGCTGATTCTACAATCAGAAAACAACAAAATCGTGCCATGGTGCCTAACTCTCCTGCATAAAGGGGAGATCTGTGCCTTTCATAGAAGACTGGATTCAACTGTAACAAACCTCCAGCTGAGAGAGGAGAAGAGATTATAGAAGACTGAGTTAATAGAAGACTGTCTAGATTGAATGCAGGTATGTGGTATTTAAACAGCTCCTACAAAATAAAAACTGCATAGGGAGAGGAACAGTGAGATGTAGACTCAGACAGAGAGGGGGAAACAGGACTTGGAAGCGAGCATGAACAGTGAAGGGGGGGATGATGTCATCACCCTTCAGTTAAGAAACACCCAGCTGGGAGGGGAAGTAACGCCCCTGGATTTGTAGAGCTGAGAAATTGAAAATACTTTGAAACACTTGAAGAAGCGATACATCCCCTTTAAGAAGATCCAGACTGTCCTGAACTACAGAAAAGTTTCAAAACATAAAAGTGAGATAAAACTCTGCATAAGATCAAAATGTTGTATACATTTATATTTAAGAAAAGAAATGTGTGTTATTTTGCAAGTGATTCAAACATAAGAACGTTTCTTTGTATATTAAGCTGTATGAATTCTATAAGTTATGTTATTATAAAATTCTCTCTGGATTCTCTGTTAACATGTTTCACTTATAACTTGAGCACAGAATGGCGATACATGGAGATACAGGATAGGTGAATAAAAGTAGATTCATAGAAGTCAGTGTTGGGGAACCCACAGATAACAACAACGCGATACGTTCTCATACCGTCTTACTGAACCAGCATGAAAGAGAAAGGTAAGGATATAAAAGAGGCTGGGCCATGAGTGGACATACTATATGTACGATCTTACAGCTGCACAGCGGCCCACCTTGAAATAGGGTTCATACCTTAGATGGCATTTAAAAGACTGACCTAATACATTTTATGAGTCACAGTTACTAATGGACTGAGAAAGAAATATAAGGAGGGAGGTGTTCTGTAAAAAGCTTTTGTGGACTAAGAAGCCCGTACACTGTTTAATAATTTCTGTGTTCAGCTTTCTAAGATCAAATAAAGCAATGTGCATTACAATAACAGAAGAATCTAAAGGAGGGCTACTAACTAGTGATGAGCGATTACGTTGACTATCGTCATCAGGTCGATAGTCGATTTTCGGGCCCCCCCACCACCCCCAACGGGCAAAAATGTTATCAATAAGGATATCCTCAATAGTCGATAATAGATTTATCCCGATGCCATTTAACAGTCTTTGGGAGAGGGATCTTAACACTCATTATTTCACCCATATCAGGGCTGGAGAAGCTGGAATTAACATCCACAACAGTCAAATGATACGGGCTAAATTTCTTAGGCAAAACACTTAGGTTATTAAAAGGCCACAGAAAAAAACTCACAGACCTTTCACTATCCCTGTCTTGCACTACAGCATGAACCTTTAAACCTGCTTTGACCACAATTTAAAAAGTGACCTCGAAGGCAGTGCTCGTTTGGAACCATCATTTTAGTTGAACTGGACATTTGAATATAACTGTCCTGGAACGCAGCATGTGCCCCAACCTGCATGACCCAGATTAAAAAGTGCGGAGAAAAAAGAGTATTTTCAACCACCATTTTAGTTTGAACTGACCATTAACTATATCTGTCTAACGAAGTATGACCATTTAAACCTGTCTGTCACCACTGATTAAAAATGTGCTGGGATAAAAGGAGGCTTTCAACTACCATTTTTGTGAACTGGACCATTGACGTATACCTGTTCTGTACCACAGTATGACCTTTAAACCTGTCTGACCACAGATTAAAAAAGTGCAATGAATAAGGAGTTTTGAACACAATTTCTAGTTGAATCTGGACATTTTGTCTATACCTTCCTGGACCGCAGGATGACAATTTTAAACCGGTCTGACCCCCAAATTAAATTGTGCGGGAAAAGGAGTCTTTGAACCACCTTTTAGTTGACTGGACATTAACTATATCTGTCCCTGTATACCGCAGTATGACCAGATTTAACTCTGGTCGGACCTACAGATTATAAAGTGCTGGATAAAAGGAGTCTTTCAAACACATCCATTTAGTTGAACTTGGCCATTGACTTTACCTGTTCTGTACAACAGTTATGACCATTAAATCTGTCTGACCCACAGATTAAAAGTGCCGGAAAAAGGAGTCTTTGATCACACACATTTTTAGTGATTACTGGTCATTGACTATACCGTGTCCTGGGTCACAGCATGAGGCACAAACCTGCATGACCCCCAGATTAAAATTGTGCCGGAGAAATTGGAAGTCTTTCATCACACATTTTGTTGAACTGGATCATATTGGACTATATCTGTTCTGTTCCGAAGACATGACCATTAATTACTGTCTGACCCACAGATTAAAATGTGCCGGGGAAATGGGAGTCTTTCAACCCCCACCATTTTAGTTTTCACTGGACATTTGACATATACATGCTGGGCCACAGCATGGAGCCCATACCTGACATGAGACCATACATTAAAAAGATGCCGAAAATAAGAGTCATTTCAACCACCATTTAGTTTCACTGGACACTAGACTATATCTGTCCTGTACCGAAGAATGACCATTAAACCTGTCTGACCCACAGATTAAAAAGTGCTGGGAAAGGAGTCTTTGGAACCACCATTTTAGGTGCACTGGATAACATTGAATATATCTGTCATGTACCGCAGAATGACCACTGACCTGTTTGACCCACAGGATCACAAAAGTGGCACAATGGCTATTTTGTACAGGGACTTGTCATTTTGTATTTTATTGGTAAATGACAATTTGTTTCACAGAAATTATTTAGGGAAGTTTTATTTATAGTTTACATATTGATTATCATTTTGCTTTTTTTTCAAGTGTGCGATAACATACAACATTACACCCCTCCCTTGAAGTTTTTAATGGTTTTTCTTTTACACGTGATGATGTGTTAATTCGTCCCACTCCCCATAAGTAATACAATGTCCTAAATCATCCCCAAAAACAATTCTTAGTTGAGAAGAATTGCCCCTCCTGGCTTCTGAGAGTGATTTCAGCCAAATTCAATTTCAGATGATTTCATTTTCCTCCAAATCCCTTCTTTCAGGGATTAGGGACAGACTCCCCTGGAGTTCAATTGATGCGATCCCCTAGTGAATCCAGCCCAGAAAATTTTAAGCCTCAAAATTGTGCAATTTGTGTCCAGCCCAGGGGCCCTTTTTGACACTTACTTAACCTCACAGAGAAATCACCTTTTTATAATCTAGTTTTTTTAGAAGAATTTGAAGCTCTCCTGATTTGCCCCTATGTTGTGAGTAGTGCTGCAGCTCAGGCCGTCTGGTAAACACGGAGGTCCAGCTGCCAGGGACAGACTTACAGTGGGTCCGGATTGAGCGGATGGTAATCCCACCATGTCTTTGTTTCTCTTTTTTTTTTGTTTAATGAGGTTGTCTAATTTCAGGTATTGCTAGCTATATTTAATCTTGGCAAAAACAAGTCATTTTGCAATATGGGTCCATTAACAGTGTCCATACCGATTCTGTTTCTCGACAGCACCGATCTCCATTGGAGCATCTCTTGACAATTGTGAAGAACAAATGTCCTGTTTGAAAACCTACAATTCTTTTTACATTAGGACCTGTAGTCTAGCTGCATGTCACAGCATAAATGCCCCAAAAATTCAAACATGACCCATAGCACTTTTGGACCAATTGTGAAGAACAAAAATGACTGTTAAGAAACAAATTTTTTGAATTGGACCTGTATATTGCTGCATTTCAAAGCAGCCCATGACCCAATAAATTATAAATATGACTTTAAGCCACTGTTAAAAATTTGAGGAGGGAAAATGCACACTTAAAAGCCAAAAACATTTCTGTTACAAAGGACCAAGATTATTGCTGTATCTCACAGCCATCATGACACCAAAAAAATCTAAAAATGACATCTCAGTCACTGTAAAAATTGTGAGGGGAAAATGGCCACTTAGAGCCACACTTTCTGTTCCAAAGGACGCATGATATAGCTGTATCTCACAGAAAATTCATTGAAACCCCAAAATAATTATAATTATGATTATCAGCCACTTTAAAAATTGTGAATGGAGATATGCCACTTAGTAGATACATTTCATTACCAAAGGACCTTATAATTATAGTTTATCTCACAGCTAACATGACCCCCATAAATTTATAACTATGATTCTCAGCCAATATTAAAAATTGTGATGGAGAAATGGCCACTTAGAAGACACATTTTGTTCCAAAGCCATAACAATTATAAGCTGTATATAACGCAACTATGACCCACAAAAATTATAAATATGACTCTCAGCCACTATTAATATTGTGATGGAGAAAATGCATTAGAGCCACATTTCTGTTCCAATGGACCATAATGTATAGCTGTATTCTCACAGCAACATAGACCTCAAAACTATTGTCAATGCGGAAACTTCTAATGATAAAGTGGGTAAATGGAATCGCTTGTTGTCATGAAACCTTGCTGTCTTTACTGTCCCCTCACAGGCAATAACAGCAAAATTGAAATGTGGGAAAAGAGAATTAAAATGTGCAGTAAGAATTTGCATCTTTAAAAAAACAGTTTTCAAAGAGGACCATTTCTGTTTTGTAGTGGTAAGTGAAGTAGACCGGCAAACTAATCGGTGACCTCGCAATTGGGGCCACTACACATAAATCAGTGATCCTGCCTGTTCATCTGATGAAAGCCAATTCGATACAATTACTGTGCAAAGCCGGATGCGTTTGTCTGTAATGACGCTTCCAGCTGTGCTGAAGGTTAGGCCGTACAGATTGATATGACGCTGGCTGCTGGGATGGAACAACCAATCTTTGGCGTGACGAGCCAGCTTAGGGCCATTCGTCCATTTTGGATACCCAGAAGTCTATTGGGTCGGTACACATCTCCATAAACATCGGATGTTGAGACGCAGTTTAGTCGTGCACATGATCTTAAGCTGGTCTCTGTGTGTTGTATGTTGCCCTGCATTGACATGAGTTGGTGAGGTGGCTATATTATAGATAGATTGCCAGAGGTCCAACCAAGGGCTTCTGCACACTTGCCTGTTGTGCTGCTGCCGCTACGGCTTACTTGGCACTCTACTGCTGTCACGTCGTGATGTTGTTCCACGTGGACTTTTAGGAACGTGAACGCAGACGCAACAGATGTTCTCCAGTTGATCAATCAGCAAGTCTCCATTTCCTGCATTTTTTCATCTATATTTGGTGGGTGGAAGGTAATGCTGAGTTTTGTTTCTTACCGGGGATCCTGATAGGTTGGCAACCCGTAACTGTTGTTAATTTTGATGCCTTAATGCGAGGATCATGTTGGAGGAAATGGAGCATCAAAGCACTCATGTGAGAGATGGAGCCTTGATTTCCCAAGCCTCTGGGTCCGAGGGGCACTAGCAAATGATCTTCCTAATCTTCCTTCTCCGCCTCAAATTCGCGGCCTACATCTTTCCAAGGGCAGGGACGTCGGTAACACGTCGGTTTCTAGGAATACATCCTCCTCCTCCTCCGATTTCCTCGGCACAGCTTAAAACACAGCCCTGACTTGCACTGAGATTGATGCACCATGAGTGCTGATGCGCTGCCTTGCACTACCCCTGGACCCCGAACCACTGCCTTATGAAGACCGATAATTGAGAAAACTGCTCGGGCCTTGTGGATTCGACGTGAGAGAAAGGCTACGTGTTTTTTACGCAAATTCTGTGTCAGTCTCCTCTCCGTCGCTGGTGGGACCTGTGTTTCAGGACTGTTCCAACGATCGTTCCAGAAACTAGATCAACCACAATGCTCATGCTGACAAGGGCATTGTCCGCCACTGACCATTTTGGTGGCTTCTTTTAAAAATGGCATGGTTGGGCAGTGCTCTTTCACCTGCCTCCACTCTCGGTGACTCATCTCCCCGAGGTACGCACGCTGCTTGTCAGGCCATGGTGTCACTTCGTAATGCGTATGGCATTGGCGCTGCTGCTACATTAGCTGGTGGATGTGGAGGGTGGAATCCAGAGGCGTGTTGTCCACAGTCAACAGTGAGACGGTTGTCGGGGTGGCCGAGTGACGCTTGCAACTCAGCCAGGAAGACGAAGCAGGATGCGTACAGCGTTTGTGCGTTCTCAGTGCATCGAAAGCCTTCCTCTGCAGCGTCCTACCCGGTAGCTCTTTAGAATATTTCATGGACGACAAGGTTCATGGTCATGTGCCAGGCAAGGGATGTGCTCCAGCCTATGATCTTTCTTTAAGGGCGACCACAGATTTTCGCCCATTATAGCACCATCCACATTACCTTGCACATGGGGGCTCTTGTCACCCAGCCATGCGCTCGGTCTCGTTGCGGAGAGCCATCCACAGCTCGCTGACCCTGGGAGTGACGGTCTCCAGAAGATTAATTTCAAAACGGCCTGGTTTTCTGGGCATGTGATGCCATCAGAGGACCTTTGGGGTATAGAGCCCTGCCCATCCTGCGGTTTTGAAGAGCATGCGCCGAGCCTTTGTGAGCCAACGTCACCCCCTGGAGATCATCCACCCAGTCACACAGTGAGCTGTCTCAGTGACTTATAGCGGCCTTGGCCGTGCTGACTAGTCCTATGTGTCAGGGTGGTTCAGTTGACTTTTCCGGATCATAGATGCAGACTAACGCGCTTGAAATTTTAGGATGACTCGTGGCTGGCCAGGCAGGGACGGCTTTTCTGGCAAGAAATGACATGCACGGCATCTGGTATTGGGGGCAGGGCAAAGGGCCTTGAAGTGGCGGAACCCATCCCACTTTGTGTCCACCAGACGGAAAGGCATCATTTCCAAGCCAAAAGCCTGGCAATGCGACATTCCAGGCTTTTGGCTTTGGGATGGTTTGGGTTAAAGTGTTTCTTCTGCTACCAAAACTGGAAGTCAGAGGTGGCTGATAGGATCTTGTCCGATGTACGGCGTGCAGGTAGTCAAACTAGGTGGAAGGAGAAGGGGTAGGATGGTGTCTCTGGTGGATGCTTGATGGTACTCGGGTGGACGGTGGAGGCTGAAGAGGAGGTTGTTACATGATCTTGACTCTGAGGAGACATGGGCAGCTGAGGAACGTTGGTGGTGGCGGAGGAGGAGAGGCCGGAGACCGAGGGTGTGACACAGTGGTTGGAGGCCGTTGTTGGTCTGGCCTTGTTTGGCCAAGTGTTGCCTCCTATTCAACTCATGCATTCGCTTGCATGTGTATAGACATGTTGGTGGTGGGTTAAAAACTACCTAAGATTCTTGCCTCTACTTATGCGTCTTACGGCCAAAGGCGGCATATGTCTTCGCTGGTGTGAATCAGAGGCTTGCTCGAACAAGGCCCAGGCTTGAGAGGTTCTGGACATTTTTGACGGCGATAAGTGAGGAGCGAGGTTTCGCTGACCATGGCTGGCGGAATCATGTCAGCAGACATTCTAGCGACCGCCCTCTCCCTTTTTGAGCGGGACACGTATGACACTACACCCCAATCGTCTTCCTCGCTAGTCACAGTTATTACATATCAGTGTTTCCGCCCAAGGCTTCCACAGTCCCACAGCCAAGTGATGAAAGCGCTCACAGCAATTCTGCTGAAAAGAACCACGTTTGGATCCGCAATGTCATCATCTTCTCATCAAAACTGGTGATTGGTCGTACCTGTCATTCTGCATCACAGAGCTGCGGGCTACAAGCCATGAGGGACTGCAAGGCGTTGACGACCACCCGGGAATTTTTGTCAGATGACGGCTTCCTTTCTCCTCTCTGATCGGCATTCACAGTAACTGGGCGTTCAGAGCAGAAAAATCATCATTTTTGGCCTCTTTATATTTTAACATGCCTTATGACCACAACCGCATTTTGTCATCAAAGAGGTCTTCAGAAAATGGATTTTCCACAGTGATTGGGTAAATCGAGTTGACTTGGGGACTGCTTCATGTTGGGACGGATGATGCTGATGCTTGATGACGGGTAACATTTGTGACGTGACATGGAGACCGAGGAGGTAAGATGTGATGCTGGTTGCATTATCCATGAAGAACACAGATTGGCGACGTGTACGTTATATGAGATTTCACGGGCAATGACCCAGCGATGAAAGGCCCTGACGGTTCCTGCAATGATGATCCGTGCGCATGCGTGTTGTCGCCAAACACTGGTAGGAGCTCTTCTCTCGTACCTCTACCTCCATGTCCTACCCCCCCTCTTTGATCGCTTACCACCTGTTTTCGCTCGATGATCAGATAGATAAAAAATTTGAGAGGTATGGTAGAGTTTTTTGGTAAGTCTCTTATTTTAAATTCGGCAAATCTCAGCTATTTTCAAATCCTCAAATCAAAACAAAATTGCTGGAGTGAAATTTAAGTGGCTAGGTTAACCTCTTTCAACAAAGCATGCTGTCCAAAAGTGAAAATAAACACCTGTCTGAATTGTATACGGTATAATAAACGGTATTTTTGGCACCTATCATTCTCCTGTGGTGATACAAAATTGCTGTATTCAAATTTAACTGCAAAGTAGAATCTATCAACAAAGTTGACTGACCAAAAGTGAATAAAAATAACACCTGTTGTCTGAAATGTTATACAGATATTAAAAGGTATTTTGGCTCCTATCAGTACAACTGTGGTGGACAACCATAGTTGCTGGATTTCAAATTTAAATGCTAGGTGGTCTATCAACAATGCTTGCGCTGCGCCTACTCTAAAGTGGAAAAAAACATGTATCTGATATGTATACGGGGGTTTATAAAAGGTATTTTTGGCACTATCAGTTCACCTGTGGTGACTACGAAAAATTGCTGTATTCAAGTTTACTGATAAGTTGCTATATCATCAAAGCTTGATGTCCAAAAGTGAAAAAACAACTCTGGTCTGAAATGTATACGGTAATAAAAGGGTATTTTTGGCACCTAAAAATTCCCTGTGGTGACTACAAAATTGTTTGTATTAAAATTTTAAACTGAAAAGTAGCTCTATAAAAAAAGCTTGACTTGACCAAAAGTAAAAAAAACCCCTGTTAAAATTTTATAGGGTTTAAATTTAAAAACGGTATTTTTGGAACCTTAAATTTTCACCTGTGGTGACTAAAAAATTGCTGTATTAAAATTTTTAATTGAAAAAGTAGCTCTACCCCAAAAAAGTTTTTGACTGCCCAAAAAAGTGAAAAAAACACCTGTCTGAAAGGGTATAGGAAATAAAAAAAGGTTTTTTGGCCCTTTATCGTAACTTTGGTGTTTAAAAATTTGGGTTGGACCCCCCCCCCCCCCCAAAATTTAACTGCAAGGTGACTTATCAAAAAAAGGGTGGCCTGCCCCAAAGTAAAAAAAAAACCGTAACTGAAATGTTACGGGATAATAAAAGGTTTTTTTTGGGAAATTTAATAAACCCCTGTGGTGACTAAAAATTTGCTGGTTTTAAAAAATTTAACTCCCAAAGTTGGAAATATAAACAAAGCTGGACGGGGAAAAAATTAAAAAAGAACACCTTTTGAAATGTATATTTGAAAAAAAAAGTGGAGTTTAAAAACCTAACTTTAGACCTGCAGTTACTAGAAAAAAACTTTTCCCCTAATATAAAAATTTGCAATGTTTTAAAAAAAAGGTTTTGGTATAAATATCCAGTATCCTTTTTGGAGTTGTCTGGTTCCCCTTGGGTTTTTCCCCCCCTGTCCCCCCTTTGATTTAAACAGCGGTAGATGCCCCTTTTAAAATTCTTCCCTTAATTTCCCTATAATCTGAAAATCTTTTGATTAATTTTGTTCTAAGGTTCACAGCAAAAAAGTAGAGCTTCTCTGTAAAAAAATAGAAAAATTTCGCTGAGGGGGTTTGTGAGTGTTTGGAAAAGAGGCAGAGCGCACGTCCAAATTGCTATGAGATGCGACACACATTGATCATGAACAGGGAAGGGCTGATCTATTTTAAAATTGAGGTATGTGTTTTTTTCCCCCAAATCGAAACCCATAACATCCCAGTTTGCCGTCGCACCACATCTTCCCCCTGCTTTTTCTTTTGTGATTTGCTGCCGCCAAAATGACAGGAAGCGGCGAAAATAGCGCAAAAATTAATAGTTTGCCCCGTTTTTTTAAACAAAATTTTATCGGTGTCAAAAAAAAATCCGATCAAAAAAATTTACCTTTCCCGGATTTAAACCTTTGCGTTAATAATTTTAAACACTATAAAAATGGGGGAAATTAGTGCCAAAATTTTAAAAAATTTAAAAAAAGAAATGATTTTAAAGGGAACGTAAAAACCCGATATAAAATGAATCAAACATGAAGGGCGGCATGTGTGAAATTTGTCGTTTAAACTCCAAATTTCACGCGCATTATAATAGCATAGTATGCGCCTGATTTATGAACCTGCTCTACTGCAGGTCATAAATGAGGCGCATTCTATCGATAAGACGACATTTCTGGCTCAGGTAAACCCCTTTAAAAGTGGTATACCTGTTCCAGCAGTAATGCACCTTGAATTGCTGTACTGAAGCTATAAATCTATAGCCTCGTACGGTTCTAGTGCGCCCCACTTCCCGCACGTCCCCCGAAATCAGTCACATTAAAAATTGCCGCTTGTGCTTTGTAATGTGCCTGAAATGGGCATACGGGAGGCTTTTTACTAATGCGAATAGGGTTGCGCCTGACCGCTGGCTGAAAATACGCCAGACTTCTGGCACAGCCTTATACGTACATGTCCTCCTAAATGTATCAAGATCCAAAACACATAAAAGAAAAATGTTAAAATTATTAAAAAAACCAAAAGGCAAAAAAAAAAGTTTAAATCAACTACTGTAGCAAATGCACAGACTAAGACACCCCAAAGGCTTTAAAGGGGTGTCTTTTCTCACACAAATATTAGCTTCCAACAAGAAGGGACAGTTAAAGGAAAACTTTTTCCAAATAAATTGGTCAACAGATTTTACTTTAGTCATGACATAGGAACACTTTTAATTTCCCTTGGGAGGCAAAACAGGTTTCAATGTTAAGTGTTCCTTAAAAAACCCCATAACTCTGAGAGATCTTAGAGCATGGAGTTATGTCACCCTATGAACAGACAAAGCTCACTTTCTCACTCCGGAGAAAAACAAAATTATCCCCAACCCAAGATCACGGGAAAAGACTTTTTTCAGCCCCTTACAGCACTTGTACATTGTGTTTACTGAAAAGAGCATATCTAGCTCTTGTAGAACAGCTCAGCTAGAAACTAAATTGTCATCACTCTATAGAACCCCCCAAACAGCCTGAGACGACAGAGATAGTATGAAAAGCTTGTGACTCAGTGAAACCGCCTAGTGAGAGAACCCCTATAAATACACAAATTTTTCCCCAGGAGCTCTTGAAAAATAAACCGAAATACTAAATACCTCTCCCCCCCCCCCCCTGTAAGTAGAATAGGGGCCCCCTGTAGATTAAGGCGCCCCGGTAGGTAGAGTAGGCCCCACCTGTAGTTTAGGGCCCCCACTGTGGGGGGAAAAAAAAGGGGCCCCCCTGTGAAAGGCATAGGCCCCCTGTCCCAGCTTTTAGGCCCCTCTGTGTAGCATAGGGCCCCCCGTGAAGCATAGGGCCCCCCCCACCCCCAAAAAGAAATGGGGCCCCCTCCTTTGAAGGGGAAAGGGCCCCCCCCCCTCCCCGTTAAGATATGAGCCATAGGCCCTTTTAAGAAAAGGAAAAATCTGATCTTTTATTATAAAGAAAACGGGTTTTTTTAAGGGGGCAGCCCCCCTTAAATTAAATTAACTGGGTCTGAATACAAACAAAAGCTTTTAAAAATTGACTCCCAAAATTATGCTATCTATCTACTATCTTAAACCCCGGGGCACTGCCGACAAGCGGCGCGATACCAAAAAACCGTTTTCCCCCCCCCCTTAATTAAAAAACTATTGCCCCCCCTTTGCCCTTGCCCAAACGGGTACCCAAAGAACAAAATAACCCCAGGGTTTTGGAAAAAATGGCCAAAAGCAGCCTTTTTTTTAAACAAAAAAGAAAACAAATATAAAAAACCCTTTTATATAAAACAACCAACCCCACATACAAAACCCAACTCTAAGGGGGCTGGCCCCTTGGAGCCCCCCCCCCAGGGGTTTTTGGGGGAACCCCCAAAATTTCCCCTTCTCCTTTAATCTTAACCCCCCAGCTGTCCCCCCCCGGCTCGAGGGCCCCAATTCCCCAAACCCCGCCTGAATGGGGCCCCCCCGCCTAAAAAAGCCCTACCTTCCCAGACCCCACATTTTCCATCATGTGATTCCTTTGGGAACCCCAAAACCCCACCTAAAAATCCCCACCAATGAACTGGCCCCAAAAGGCCCCCCCAACCGCCCCCAGCAACATGTTTTGACACCTTACACATGCGCCGCACCCCCCAAGCCCCAAAGCTCCCCACTCCACCCTGGAGGCCCGGGGACCCAAGGTCCAAACCCACCACATTCAGATCCCCCCCCATCTCCCCTTCGCCAGAAACCCCCCTTTCACCCGGTTTTCCAACCCCCAAATCCTCCACAAAAAATTCCTCCCTTTCCCATCCCACAAAACCCCGTTTTTTATTCCTGTTAAGTTTTATCCGGGTCTTGTTAAAGCGCCCCAAACCGGCCCCCCCGCTGCCCCCTTTGTCTTCCTAAAAACCCACCCCGACCATTACCAGGACCCAACCCGGAAACAGAGCCCCAAAACCCTTTTAAAGTTTATGTGCCTTTATCCCTAATCAACTCCCGGGGGGGCGCCCCCCCAAATTTCCATTCCCCCCAGATGAAAAATAACCTTCCGGGAATTTTTCCTGTCCCAACTGCAAGGGTGTGCAGTCATGGAGTAAGCTCCCCCCAAACACATACCCGGAGTCCCAAAGCCACGAATGACCACCACCCCCCCCGATATTCCTAATTTGTCGCCCATTTCGTCCGAAGATCAGCAGCCCCGTCCCCAGAAAACGGGGGAAAGAAACCCCGGGGAACCGACCCAAAACCAAGAAAGGGACCCCCCGCAGGACGGGGAAAAAAACCCCAAAACCCGTAGAACAAAACACTTACATTAAAAAGACATACCCCCCTACAACAAATGGGGCCAAATTTCCAATTTGGGAAACCGCTCCGATTCCCACCTCCCCCAATCCTCCGGACGCAGCCCCCTGGCAAAACCCAGACTACTGCTTGCCCTTTCCCCTTCCCCCCCAAATCCTTAAAGGGAGTGGGGCGCATATTTTCCCCGGGGACCCAAAACCCCCAAGGGACCGAAGGCGGGCGCCTAAAAATTGCATGAATTGGAATCTGGAAAAAAAACTCCCCCCCAGCGTGTTTAAAAGAAAAGGGGCCCCCTTGCCCCAACCCCCTTTCCCCCTATAACCCCCCGGAAACACTTTTTCCCCGGGAAACCATGGTTGACCCGAAATTTTTCCCCCCCTAAAACCCCCTCCCGGGCCCCCTTCCTCATACGCCCCTTTTTGGGACTTACGGATCTGGAATCGAACCCGATCCCCCAAATTGAAACATCCTCCCACTGCAGACCTCCCCCTCGAATTTTAAACTCGGGGAAATTTTTCCCCCAATCCTTAGTTGCCCCGAAAAAAGGCCCATGAAAACCAAGCGGGCAGGCATCATTCCCCTTCCCACCCCCAAAACACCTCCCAACAAAACCCCCCCCCCAATTTTTTTCCGCAACCTAAAGTAAACCCGGGGAACAACCCCCATCACGCGTACCCCAATTTTCGAAAAACCCTTTAAACCGCCTGCCGAACCAAAAATAAACTTCGTCCCAATCCCCAAAACCCCCTCAGTTCAACCCAAAAACGCCCACCGTTTTGAAAAGAAATCAAAAAACCCGGGCAACCAGCCCAACCTACCCCTTGACACAGGGCCCCCAGGAAAAAACCCCGCCCCCCCCCCCACAACTCCTCCTCAACTGTTTCCCTTCCACCCCCAATAAACCACGTCTCCCAATATGTGCCGGGAAACCCTTCACACGGCAGCCCAGGCCCCCCCCCTTCAGCAAGAGTGCCCGTATCAGCCCCCTGCTTCCCCAAATGACCTTTCCCCCCAAAAAATGAGGCGGGCAACCCCCCCCCCCCCCCCCCCCCCCCCCCCGGGGGCTGCGCATGGGGGCCCGCAAAAACCCCGGGAATCTGTCCCACGGAAAACCGGGGCCAGGGGTCCCCCAAGGGAATTACCCACTCCGGGAACCCATGTTCCCCCAACCACCCACGCTTCAGGGAAAAAACATCTCAAAAATAACTGTCTCAAAAAACCGCCCCACGGGGAGAAGAAGCAACAATGGGTTTGGTTTGGGTTTGGGGACTACCCCCCAAATTATCACCAGAAAGAAACGTACCTTCCTATTCCGACCCGCCCCCCCCCAAAACCCTCCTCCATATGGGGAAGAGCCCCAAAACCAGCGTCGGGGCCGGGTTCCAACCCCAAATTCCCCCCAGCAAAACCGGCCATTCCCCCGCGCCCCCATGCCCTTGCAATACGCCCGACCCCCGGAATTTTCCCCCGCCGCTCTGTAAAAATTTCTGCATTTTCCACTTTGGATACTGCTTCTTTTTTTTATTAAGACCCCTTTTGAGCGCCCGGGAAACTCGTCCCAAACCAACAGGTCCCCCTTCATTTTCCCCAAACCCCGGATGAAATGATGGGGAGACCGACACCACCCATCTGCCTCCCCAGCCAAGGGCAAAAAAGACCCTACCCAGGGGCATTATCCGGCACCCAAAATTCAGCTTTCCCAGAAAGCGATTGTAAATCCCCGAAAGGAAAATTTCCCTTCTGAGTAGCCCCTCCCCTGCGCACCTCCGTGCGCACCCCAAACCAACTTATCTTTTGGAAACCCTTTACATTCCAGGGCGACGCTGTAAAGCTAATGCCCAAAAAACCGTTTTGGGGCCACGTTTTGGGGCCCTTTTTTTTTTTTCGGGCCGCTAGCGGCCCCCAAACCCCCCGGGGCAATCCCCCTGGACTTCTGCAGAAAAACAAGGGCCAAACCGCTGAACCCCCTGGACCGTTTCCCAAAAGAAAATCGTCCCAAAAATGAAAAAACCAAAGGGGATTTCCCACTACATCGGTCACAAACCATTCAAAAAAATGAACTAAAAAGCCTAAAAATAGGCCCCAAGAAATCGAACACCCCTTTTCCCAAACATCTATCCAAAAAAAACCCCCCCCTTCCCCAAAAAACCATCCCAAAAAATTTCCCAAAACTCCCCGAATGAACCCGGCCAAAAACCTAAAGGGGTTTTTTGCCTCAAAATCGGTCTTTGCCTCACCCCCCCCGCCCATAGCTCCGCCCCCCAACGTCCCTGGGGGCACCCCAAAGGACGAATACTGGACCAACACAGCCCCGGGACAATCCCAAATCATTCCCCCGATAATCTTTGGGGAAATGAAAAAGGGGGGGAAATCACCCGGCCTTTTTTGGCCCCTTTTTTTGGTTTTACCATTTTCCCCAAAAGGGGAAAACCCCCAAACCCCCCCCCAAAAAAAGGGGAGGATCCCGAAAGGGCCCCCGCCAAAAGGGAACCCAAAGAACCTCTTTCTCCGTTTTTTTTCCGTTAACCACTGCCCTATGCCTGCAAGGGGCCGACCCCCAAATTTGCCCGTGAAAATGGAACCTCTTTGGGTGGGACCCGGGAATGCCAAAACCTTTCTCAAACCCTTTTTCCAAAAACCTTTCCCCCCAAACCCGGTTTCCGGATACCTGGTAACAAACCCCCCCCGGGAAATTTTTTTCCCGGGGCCTTTTCCCCCAGCTTCACCCCCTTTGGGGTTTGGGAAAACCCTTTCCCCTTTTCCCCTCCCTTTTTTTCGGCATTTAGCAAACCCTGAGATCCTGCGTTGCCCCCGGAACAGGGTCCCAAAACCCTCCCATCCCCCCCCAAAACTTGCTTTGCCCGTCATTGAAACTGCCAACACAAACCCATTTTTAAACCCTCCCCCGGACACAGAGCTGCATAGCTTTTCCCCCATGGGCCCCCCCGGGCCCCCCCTTTAAAGGAAGCCCTGAAAACGCGACTCCCCCCAATAACCTTCAACCAAAAGCCCTAATTCCTTATTTTCCCCAAACCCGGATCGAAAAATTCTCATTTGCCTTCCTTTGTCTAAATTGCTCACCCTTTAACGGTTTCCGGGCCTTTCCCCCCCTTTGGACTTTTCTGCGTTTTCACTAATAGCATCTATGTAGCAGAAGAGTCCCAGAGAAATTCTTAGTGTTTTTTTCCCCAAACCCACACTTGCCCAAAATCGCAAAACCCTTTTCCCCCCAAAATTCCCGAACTTTTGGGGGAAACAAGCGCCACCTGCGTTTTTCCTCCCCTCCTTCCTTGCTCCCTCCCCCGTTTTCCTTTGCCGAGTTTTAAATTTTCTATGGAAAGTAGAGAAAAAAATCCCCACGTTTCACCCTTTCCCAGATTTTTCTTTTATTTAAATTTTTAAAAGTGTGCCCCCAACGGGCCCCTCAAAACAGACAAAAAATCTTCTTTTTCGTTTTAAATCGCCCTAAGCAATCCCATCTCCCTGCCCCTTTCCTCAGTCTGCCCCCACACGGGTCGTGCACCCCTTGTAGTTTCCCCCCCACAGGGGGGAAGGGCCCCTTGCAACCTGTAACGCATGACCCATGCCCCCGCCATAAATGCGCCCCCCCGGGGGCCCCCAGAATCCCACTGCGCTAGCATTTCCTGAAAACCCCACAAAACCCCCCCAGCGAACCCCTTCACTCCCCCTTTCCCCCCCCAAACCCCGGGGAGCCTCCCTACCGCTTTAAACCCTGGGGAAAAAAAAAATGGGGGGAAACAAAAACATGAAAATAGAGGTACAACCCAACCAACCCTCCGGGTGCTTTGACCCCGCCCCCGCCAAAAAAACCCGGACCCCAAATAGGGCCCCCAATCCCCCTCCCGATCCACGAGGGCCAAAATTCCCCCTTTGGGGCTATACCCCGATAAAGGCCCTGGAATGCCCTCGCGACAAAAACCCCCGGCACGAGCTCTCCCTTTCCGGCCCCTTTTGTGACGCCCCCAAGCCCCCAAACCGCCCCCACCGCTCGACGCCCCAAGGGCCAGCCCCGCGTGCCCGTAAAAACCGGGCCCCGCCCCCGGGCGAAGACTCGGGTCCCCCCAGTCCTTTTTTTCCCTTTCCCAAGGGACCGGACCCCCCTATTGGCCCCCTTCCCCCGGGGGCGGCTCCCGCAAGGGTTTGGTGTTGAAAAACAAAGGCGCAGCGGGCCCCGCCCAGTAAGTGGATCAAACCCTGCTGCCCCCCGGGAGGGGCGCACGGAACAGGGGTCCTCCACCCGGACCCCCCGCCGCCCGGGCCTGTTTGGGGGGGCCGTGTAAAGGGTCCCACCCGGGGTCCTAATGCGTCGCCTCGCCCTGGGCCCATATCAGGGCTCGGCGCTGAAGTGGCTTGGGCCCCGCGAGCCCTTCTTCCCTTCTTTTCCCCACCATTTGGGTGGGTCCTGACCCACCAGGCTGTACCACCTGCTGCGAAAAGCCATTCACGGCCCGACCCCCCGGCCGGGCCCCAAAAATCGCCCCGTAAAGCCCAACCTCCACAGAGGCGGGAGCAGCGCACGCAGAATGACCCCCATTTTTTGCCGGGGCTTTTTCTCCCTGCGACGTGGGAAGGTCTTTTGTCCTTCCCCCCTTTCAGACCCCGCCCCCCCGCAGCGGCGCCCCCCCCGCAAGCCGGTCATGCGGGGGCCTCCCCCTCCCCCGTTCTATCTATCTAAATGAAAACAATTTCTGAGCTGCCTCACAGCAAACCCAAGAGGCAATAAAACATAAAACAAATGTAACACTTAGATTTTTTAAAAAGCACTTGTTTCCCCCCTAATGTATTGTTTTATATATTTTTGAAACAAATTTTCCGTCGGGCCCAATAACATGCCACGCAAACATATGTGCGTTAAAATTGTGTTTTTCCTCATGGGGACATTTTTTCTTTTGGTTGCCTAAAAGCTGATTTTGGAACAGTTCCAGCAAACCTGCACAACTTGTTCAAAAAAACCCCTTGAAATTTTCCCTTATGTAACACAGGGGCCATCTGTTTCAAGTTTACTATTCACAAAAAGTTTTATTTTCTGGGTTATTCTGTCTTAGCCATCTCTATTTCAGCGATAATAAAGAAATGATCAAATCACTTATCAGTTCCATTAGAAGGTTTGGTGTTCTAGACATGTGTAGACTAAAAGGATGCTTGAATATGTAAAGTTTTTCTTAATTAAGAAGAAAAACATGAATAAAAAAACTGTGAACTGGAGTCAAGAATTTATCTTCATTGAAGTCTTAGGAATTTTAGGACAAACTCTGTTTGAGTCTGAAACCCCCTTCTGTGACAGAGACTAATTTAATTCATTCTCATGGTTTACTGTCTGATTTTACTCGCTTTGATTTACTTACATTACTGTTTTAAAAAGATACTGCCCAATAAAGGTATGTTTACAAGGTGTAATTACGGGCCATACTTTGGGGTATAATTGTGCTGCAATATGTCCGAAGTGCGGCCCACAATTACAGTAAAATTATAGCACAAATGAGCAGACAGAAAACCAAAGTGAATGGGGGCCGGCACACAGCGTTCTTAAAGTACACACAGGCCAGCGCGTACTTCTAAGACACCCAGAGTAAAGCACTGCGCACAGTATGTGCCTGTATATGCTGGCAATAAACCAAGTGAATCTACGCTAACAGTTGCTTAAAAATACAGCAGACTGCTGAAAAAAAATTTCCGTCACACAGTCAAGCAATCAATTAATCTGCACAGAGGTAAACTGATTTAATCCTTTCCAGTCATAACAAAACGTTTCTTCATTTTTCCTCCCCACCAGTCATAATTTTTTTAAATTTTTCCATCTACAAACTTTAAAACGTACCAAAATATACTGGGACCGGAAAAAAATTCTAAGGGGGTGAAAGTGAAAAAATCCGTCCCGGCCATTTTGTGGGGATTTTTTTTTCTCGTTCCCCATCGTTAATGATGTTTTACCTTATTCTGCAGGTTGATTGGTTCCAAAAAACCCCATTTTGTAGAATTTCAATTATATTTTAGTACTGTAAAGAAAATCCAAACTTTTTTTTATTTCTTAAATTTGCGCTGCAGCTCCATTTTTTACAACCAATAACTTTTTTGTACTGAGTGTACTTAGTGATGATGCACTTTTTCTTGGTGCCATTTTGGGATAGATGCTACACTCTGATATTTTAAAATTCTAATTTTTGGGGGGAGAAGCCCAAAAAAACCCAAAAATTTTGGCTTTTGGGAATTTTTTTCATGGTGTTCACATACGGGAAAATTTTATGTCATATTTTTAAAGATCAATTTTCAGTTGTGGCGATACAAATTATGAGTATAACATGGTAAAAGGGGGTGAGTTTAGCTTTTAATATTTTTTAGATTTGTACTTTTAAACATTTATTTTTTTATTTTATTTTAATTTTTGAGCCCTTGGGGGTTTCACTACAGGGAGTGATCATTATAACTGTACTGCATTGTGTTAACAATGCATAAGGGCGTTCAAAGATGGCAGTTCTAGCTCTTCCCCATCACGCACTCCCATCGATAAAAAATGGGCGGGGCATCATTCCTTTTTGGTTTCATTGCCACGCCCCTAAAGGGAAAAACCCGGGGAACAAAATCTCTTTTCCCTGCTTTTGGTGGGTGTCAGTTGCAAATGGCCCCAACATTCATCTAGAGTAGTAACTTTGGAAAACAAATCAGGGTTGACTTTAATTTTTCCCCTAAAAGTATAGCATTGGGGCCGGGGGATTGATAAACAACACCAGAATTTTCGAACTTTTCATGTCTCTTTTCCCCTTTAATTTTTTGCCACTGAATCCATAAATTTCCCCAGTCAAGCCACGAGTTCACAAACACGACACATAGGCGAACCCATATAGTTAAGGTAATTGGGCCATTGCCAAAAAACAATCTTCGGGTGATGCTTCTGAGAACATACAAATGAGATATCTTTGATAAAGGTCCTATGGACCAAAAGGTCATGGTAAGAGATATGCAAGACTATTGTAAAAAGCCTTTACATCCGAATTGTTTTGTGCTTTTTTTGATTTTTTTCAAAAAAAAAATCTTCTGCAAGAAATTTTAAAAGGGTTTTTTTTCACACATTGATTCATCTTACCAGTCCGTTTTCTTGGTTTCATGTTGAATTAAGGGTGTGTTTACTGGGTTCTACTAACTGTAAGAGCCGGTTGAAACTTTTGGACCAGTGCTGGGCCCCCCACAGGAGAGATTTAAAGGTCTTGCTGTCATTGAGGGCTGAGGGCCCCTAAAGAGGAATAAACGGTTGGTAGGACTTGTTAATGGGGCATTAAAATTTCAAAGGACTTGTTTTTGCAAGATCTTTTTGAATATAGTATTCAAAACGTGGGAGCGGCTTTTAAGCGGGATCGCAGCACGTCCCGCTACACATCAGGGGGGGTTTAGGGGCTAATTGCAGCAACACCCGGCGGTTACATCGGGGGGGGCGCTGCCCCCCCACCCCTTTTAAACCCTTAGTGCCGCGGCAAAGAGGGATGCACGTTAAAATGAATGAAAAGGGTTGCCGGCACCTTTCTTACTCCGATCGGAGCCTCCCAATAACGGGGGGATTAAATCAAGAACATGGCAGGGGAACCTTGTTTTGAATTTCCCCATTCGGGCCCCAGGCAAGGGGGAATCGCCATTTGGGTAACCCTAAAAAAAGGGGGGCAATAATTTAAGAAGGGGAATTCATTTGGGAAATTTCAGGAAAATTTTCCGATTCTGAACAAGTAAAGTTTGGGGTGATTCGCAGGAAAAAACGTGTTTTAATTTATGAATGGTGGGGAGCCTGGCTTTCATGGGGAAAGAAGTTGGGGGGAAGAAAAGGGTAACCTAAAAGCATTTGAGAATAAGCCAATCAGGCCGGTGGGATTTTAGACGTTTTCCCCACTATAAAAGTCCGGGCGGACACTGGCATTCACACTGTCCCACATGTGGAAGCTGCTTGGGGAAATTTACATAAAGAACTAACTTTTATGCAGCGTTTTTTTTTGGGGGGGCCCGCTTGTCTCAGGACTGCTTTTTTTCTTTTTGATTTTGTGGGGTATTGGGAAATTTAAGTCCCGTGTGGTCCATTCAGCTGCATATACATTTAATGTTTTCTCTCAGTTTTGGACATTGAATATCCCGGGTTTTCAAGCCTTTGCTTTTTTATTTTAGTTAAAGAAACAGCGTTTTTTTAAAAAAAAACCACTTAAATTTTTTGCTTTTTTCTTTTTCGCCCAAAAAAATTTCGATTCCAAATTTTTAAAAATTAAGGTTTTTTGCTGTTGTGTCATAAAAAAACAGTTTTTAACCAAAAAGGGAAATTTTGGACCCCGTTTTTTTTCCAATTAATCCAAAAATTAAAGGGTTTTTTGCGTTGTGCTCCGTAAAATACACGCTCGTAAAACCACATAGCTGGAATTTTTTGCACCCTTTTTTTTTCGAATTTAAATCCAAGGGGTTAAAATAAGATTTTTTTGCATTGAGTCGTAAAAGAAAAGTTGGTTCAATGCCCCAAAAAAGAAATTTTGGCTGTACAAAATTCATATCCCAAGGTAATTTGATTTTTTTTTTCTGTTTTGCTCGTAAATACCACCTTTTTAACACCTACAAATGGAATTTTGGGGAGAATTTTTTTTGCCAATTTACATCAAAGGGTTAACTAAATATTTTTCTACAGTTGTAGCAGTAAAAGAAACTTTGTTTTTCAACGGCAAAGAGGAAATTTGAGGCTGGAGCTATTATATCCGAAGGTTAATCACAGCGTTTTCCTGCTGTTGTTCTCCGTAAAATAAACGTTGTTTAAAACGCTACAAAGCTTGGTATTTTTGGCAGAACATTTCTTTTGCACAATTAAATCTCAGGGTTAATCAGTGTTTTTTGTCCTGCTGTGGCTTGGTGTTCACTAAAAGAAACTGTGTTTTTCACCGCAAAGAAGGACATTTTGAATGTAGCATAAATCATATCCGAGGTTAATTAAGCTGTTTGTGCTTTTAGTATTCAGTAAGTATACAGAGAGTTTTTAAACGGCACATACAAGTAAATTTTCCTGGCATTTGCTGGAGCGCCATTTTATATCCAAGGGTACAAGCTTAATTAGAGGTTCATTTGGAGTCAAATACAGGGTGTGTAGTATCATTATACCAAATATCTTCATTAAACAGAGTCTGTACATTTTGAGAACAAACAGTATGTCAGACAGAGAGGTGGCAGGTTCTTCACTTGCGGTGGCAGTGGCACAACAACATTCTGGAGCAGGCCCAGGTTGCAGCACAGTAAGGGGACGTCGCAGCATCGGGTATCTCGGTGAGGCCATAAAGATGCCGAAGGGTGTCATCTAGCGGCCGTGGTGTTGTTCAGCAAATCCTATAGTTCTTGATTGGTTGACTAGGTCATCCCAACTTCTTCCCAGATGTGACATCTGACAAACCCCAGCCAGAGTCAGGGTGGAACGTCAGACAGCAACCTTAAGTTGCATGCCCGGGAACGGGTCAGCGGCCCACACCTGTCCTCAACCCGCCACTGTCCCATCTGGTTTCCTCAGCCAGAGATCTTACTATGTGGTCTGGGCTCAGACGCCACATACAGCGAGCGGATGAACAATTTGAGGAGGACAGTCAGAGCTGCTTGGCAGCAAAGTAATGGGGCTCAATATCTTCCTGTTTTGCAGTAGGCGGACTGGCCCTAAGTATAGATGTGGAGAGTGCATGTTGTGAGGGGTCAGCCTCTGCATACCAAGACCGGTGAGGAGGGACTCAGTGATGATGAAACAATAATCAATGAGATGTAGCCGACGCACTTTGGAAGCCGGGGGGTGAAGCAAGGGCGTCATATGTCAGGAGAGAGGCACCTGCTGCGCGTCAGGCAGCGGCGCAGCAGCAAGTGGGTTGTGTGGCCGTGAGTCAGCAGGTGTAAGGAGCAGTGTGAGGTCCGGGCCAAGCGGCCATTGGGTAGAAAACCCGCTTTGCAGGTCCAAGAAAGTAGCGGCACAGGGGCTCAGTGAGGCAGCAGCAGTAAAATCAGCTACTCGGCGGTGTGGCAGTTCTTTGCTAAGACACGGAGGAGACTGATATGGGTATATGTAGAATCTGCGGGCAGAAAGTGAAGCGTGGCCAGGGAGCTAACGTTGGCACCAGGCCTGCGTCAACACATGCAGCGTCCCCATCCGGTTGCCTGGGGAGAAACGTAAGCTCAGATTGTGGTGCGTCCATCCTGCCGGCTGCCGCGAGCAGCTGCTGGGGCACCAGAGGCACGATGTCATTGCAGCCAGTCAAGGCTCCACCACCTCTGCAGAAGGGAGATGTTTCTCTTTGCCATCATCCTCCCGCTCCAGATGATCATGTTCCTGCTACTCATGGCGCCACAATAAATTATTTCTAGGCACAGGAATTAGTTAAACTATAGAGTCATTATCAAAGGGCAATATCACTCAATAATAGCACTAAACCAAAGAGAGAAAACAAGAGGATTTGATACCCATACTTATAAAATATACAATTTTATTAATAATCTTTCTAAAATGTATCCATCAAAATTAGTACAAAACAACAAATAGGAACAACAGCTAATACAGCCAAATAGCAGGGAAAGGATTCACAAAAAACTATATTTTTTTTTCCCAACAAGTATATATTATATAAAGTAAAATATTTCATTTAAAAGTCTTGTGAGCAAAATAATATTACAGTTTGACATAGTTTTGTACATTTTAGCATATCAAAAATTTTTTTTCCCAATTCCCCATATAAGTTCGGGTGCACGACCCCTTTCCCCTGCCCCCCAAAGGGAAACATTTCCCCTTTGGGCTTCATCGGGGGGCCCTTTGGTCTTAAAAATTTGGGAAATCAAAAAACCCTAAACATATTCGGGATATTTTGCTGGAAAAGGGACTGTCTTGATTCTTCCCCTCTTAAGACAATCCCACGGCATTTCTTTTTTAAAAATAATTGTGGAAACCCCAAAAACCTTTATGGTTAAAAGGGGTTGAAAAATTAAAAGGGGCAATTTTAGAGGGGGTAATTTTGAAAAAATATTAGAACAAAAGGGGAAATTTTCGTTGGGTTGTCCCTGTTAAAAATATGGGGGACATGAATGAACGGGCTTTTTTGCCCCTGGGGGTTTTTTTTTTTTTTTGTAACCTGCGCCCCCCAGCCGAATTTCCCCTGTCGGGGCAGGGTGCAGTTTTTAGGGAGAAACGTTCGCCACTTTCAGCTGCGCCTCGAATGAAGGGGCGGGCAATGGGCGCGGTGTGGGCGCGGTGTAGGCGGCCGAAACTGTACATGGCCGAAATCAAACGATAAGACTACAGAAGTTGTCCCGATGTGTATATAAAATGAATAATAATATTGGGGTAAAGAAAAAGAAATATTAATTCAATAAAATCATGTTTATTTATTTATTTTCGTTACACCCATACTATTGATCAGTGGCTAGCGAAAATAAAGAAATAAACATAAATTTATTGAATTAATATTTTTTTTCTTTACCCCAATATTATTTTTCATTTTACAGTATATACAGATCGGTCCAACTTCTGTAATCTTATCATTTGATTTCGGCCATGTACAGTTTTATTCCAAATTGCATTAGAAAACCCATAAGAGCGTCGCTCGCTCTCCCATTGGTCCAAATAACCGCGCCTATTTTAAATTAGCCAATCACAAACAGAGCTCGCTCTGCATTTATTTTCCCATAGAACTCTATGAAAAGTAGCTCACGCTCTGATTGGCTAAGCTGGACAGGTACCCGCTAGCTCAACCAATCAGCTTTTTTCTGCCTTTTTACTGTATTTTGAACTGTCCCGCCTTTGAATATGATTGGTCAATTTTTCTCCATAGGTTAGAATGGCTCCCTGTCGCTCCTGTTCTGATTGGCTGGTTTATGCCGACCAATGAGAAGAGCTTAAACAATTTGAATTACTGTATTTTCCAGCAATTCTCTCTATTGCAATTCCCTATGTAGCGCCGGTCTCGGCGACAAACGCGTTGTTAGGGATTTAACTGATTTATTTTTAGAGAAAGTTTCAGCGCTTTATCTGATTATGTTTTACACTTAATAAAAATGATTTTTTTTATCCATACTCCATGCCGCACGGCGCTGAGCGCCCAGATTGCATTGCGCCGATCTCTCCATAGACTACAATGGGAGAAGTAGCTCGCGCTCTGATTGGCTGGGATAGCCAAGCCCCCGCTAACTCAGCCAATCAGCTCTTTTCTGTATTTTTACTGTATTTTAAACTGTCCCGCCTTTGATTTTGATTGGTCAATATTTCTCCATAGGTTAGAATGGGTCCCTGTCGCTCCTATTCTGATTGGTCAATACTCCTCCATAGGTTAGAATGGGCCACTGTCGCTCCTATTCTGATTGGTTGGTTTCTGCCGACCAATGAGAAGAGCTAAAACAATTTGAATTACTGTATTTCCCGGCAATTCTCTATATTGCAATTCCTGATGTAGCGCCGATCTCGGCGACAAACGCGTTGTTCAGGATTTAACTGATTTATGTTTATAGAAGGTTTCAGCTCTTTTTCAGAGAAAATTTTACACTTAATAAAAATGATTTTTTTTTTCATACTCCATGCCGCACGGCGCTAAGCGCCGAGATTTTATTGCCACGATCTCTCCATAGACTACAATGGGAGAAGTAGCTTGCACTCTGATTGGCTGGGATAGGCAAGCCCCCGCTAGTTCAACCACTCAGCTCTTTTCAGCATTTTTAATGTATTTTGAACTGTCCCACCTTTGATTTTGATTGGTTCAAACTTCTCCATAGGTTATAATGGGTCTCTGTCTTTCCTATTCTGATTGGCCGAGTTAGCCAATCCCCCGCTAGCTTAACCAATCAGCTCTATTCTGTATTCTTACTGTATTTTGAACTGTCCTGCCTTTGATTTTGATTGGTCCAAACTACTCCATAGGTTTTAATGGTTCACTGTCGCTCCTATTCTGATTGGCTGGTTTCTCCCGACCAATCAGAATAGCTTGCAGAATTTGAATTACTGTATTTCCCGGCAATTTCAAATATCCATATTCCCGATATAGCGCCGTTCTGGATTTTGTAAAGTGACTTTATTTATGTATTTTTTTTTGGTAGGTTTGAGCTCTTTTTCTGATAATGTTTGACGCCTTTATAAAGGCGATTTTTTGATTCATACTCCGCACGGACATCTTTAATGATTTCTCGCTGTTTTCCAGCCTGTCTCGAATCGGAATACATGTGAGGCGCAGTCCCGCACTGCGCCTAAGTCCCACACTGCGCCCCACCCACTGGCGAGGCGAGGTGAACTTTTTCCCGCATGTATGATCGCACTACCTCGGGCGACGACTCTTAGGCGCAGCGCCGCACTGCGCCCATGTCCCCGCACTGCGCCCCACACACTGGCGTATTTATTGTTTCTCTGCATAATGAATTCTGTGTATAATAAATAAATACACTCACCATCACTTTACGCATTTTCATTCACATTTGTCACTTGTCACTATTTTTTGCTCACTCACTTTATTTATTTTTCCTTTTTCACTGCTATTTTTCTTTTTCATGCACTTTTTCACCCTTCTTACTTACCTATCTCACCGACTATTAATCACCTTCTTTCACACGAATTCATTATATATATGATAATATTTGCTATATATCCCAGTAAAAACTACCCGGGCTATGCTTTATGTACGCGCTGAGAAAAAGTCCCGCATCGCATTGAGTTTTTTGCCGGGAAGTGGGGCATGTTTGTAAAACCGCAATACGGGCATTCTGCGCGCATGCACCTGGCGATGGGGGGACCCGTATTTCGGATTAGGGTATGGAAGGCTTTTACACAAAACCCGCTTGTTGTTTTGGCCCCTTTTATATAATAAGGTAAATTTAGGAGATATGTTATTTTTGGTGTGATTATTTTGTATTTAAATGGGGCTAATTTTTTTTGGCTGAAATTATCACTGGTCCTTAACAGGCGGGTACATAGGGTTTGCAATTGGAGGCATGACACGCCCCTTATGAAGCAGGGCAAAAGCGCGTTGGGGTGCGGGAAAAAAGGCTCGGCAGCAGACACTAATATGGGTAATGGAACCGATTTTTGATTGCTATATGTACAATCTATGTCAGGCTGTAATATGTTTTTGCCCAAAAAGAGTTAAATGAAATATTTTCTTTTATAAAAAATATACTTGTTGAAAAAAACATCATATTTTATCTTGTAAATCCTTTCCCAGCTATTTGGCTGTATTAGTGTTTTCCCCTATATGTTGTTTTGTACTATTTTGAGGGATCTTTTAAAAAGATTTTTAATAAAAAGTATTTTTTTAGTTAGGGGTATCAAGCCCTCTTGTTCTCTCTCTTTGGTTTAGTACTATGCCCAGCAGTCTTTAAATAGGCTATTACAAAGAGAAAACGTAGGCCCAAACCATCCTAAGTGCATAGTACCGTGTCCTTTCCAAGTTTTTGGTCTGCAGTCCCCCCCCTTTCCAAATGGGGGGCTTGCAACCGTTCAGAGAATTATGGGTTTTTTCTAAGGTTTTACGGCAGTGAAGTCGGAGCTGTAATTAAGGTAGGGCAGTTGTCCTTTACAGCCCACTGGGTAAATGTGCTTCCTGTCCAGGCACACCAACAACTTGGACAGGAGACGCCGCTTTCTAGGAGATCCGCTGAACTACTGGTCAGCCAAACTGGATGTGTGGCCGCAACTTGCCAAATTTGCAGTGATGAAGCTGTACTGCGGGCCAGATGGGGCATCAGAGCGGGTTTCAGGCGGGGGGGGCCTTGTTACCCCAAGGAGAACCCGTTTGTCAGGGGAAATGGGGAACAACTGACCTTTGTCAAGATAAATCGGCTGGATGGGCCGGGATTTCCACCCCCCAAATTTTGCCTTAGGCATCAATTACATCAGCCATGAGCCTCCCCAAAACTTTGAGAAAATTAGTCGGGGTTCAAACACCTGCCTCAGCACTATTTGATGCCCCCATCCCCTGTGCCACAATTGCTGACAGTTTTCCCACGCTACCCATCTTTACCCCGGGGGTGGTATTGCCCCCCACCTCCCCTCTGTCATTGTGCCACTTATGACCTCATGCTGCTGCGTTGTTAGTGCTTGGGTCACCCCACACCCCGTCATGTGCAGTCTCGACCTCTGTGTGCGTTGCTCCCGCAACCCCCACACTCTGTCATTGTTCCCTCGTGGGCCCACTCCTGTTTTTGCCACCTCCCACTGTGCATTGTGCACTGTTGACCTCTGCTGCGCTGTGGCTGCTGCCGTGACCTACACACTCTGTCATTGTGCCATGTCTGACCTCATGCTGCTGCTGTGGCTGCTGCCCTGATCTACACATCTGTCTTTTTGCCACTGTCTGACCTCATGCTGCTGCTGTTGCCTGCCCTGACCTCCACAATCTGTCATTGTGCACTTGTGGCCTTCTCCTGTTTGTGCCCCCCAGAAGTCATAGTGCCCTGTCGACCCCTGTTGCTGCTGTGGCTCGCCGGACCTCCCCACTCGTCATTGTCCACTGTCTACCCATGTGCTTTTTACCCTGCCGTGACCTCCCCCTCGTCATTGTGCCACTTTGGCCTCTCCCGTTTTTGCCCCCTCCCGAATGTCATTGTGCCACTCTCTGACCTAATTTCGCTGTGGCTGCCCCCGTCCCCTCCAATTTTTCAATAAAGTTGCCACCGAGTCTCAGTTGTTTTTTCCCCTTTCTCTGGCATGACTTTATCAGGATAAAAATTCCCCCCTTTAGTTTTTTTGGTAAGTTTTGCCCCTTAATCCCAGGGAATTTTATAGTGAAGCGATTCTAAGGGGGGGCAGTAGTCGTGTCTACTAAAAACAACATGTTGAAGACCAAACCAAGCTCCCTTGATATTTAAAAATGGCCCAAAGTTCTACGCACCCTACGCTCTGTCAGCCGGAAATAGCTGTTTTTTAACCGATTTTTCCCGAAGTATTTAAACCCAAACGAATTTTGTCGGAACATTCGGTGAAGATGGCGAATCGAAATTTTCAGAAATTCGCCCATCTCTAACCCAAATGCATTGTCTATGCAATGCATTAGGCTGTATTAATGATGATGATTAATGGTGAAGCGCCCTAGGAGAACTCAAAATTTAAAAAAAAGAAAAGTTTTTAAAATTAAAAAAAAATTTTTTTTAAAAATTTTTTAAAAAAATTTAAAAACACCCCCCTTTTTCCATTTGACAAATAATAAAAAAAAAACTGCATTATTACCACCAAGATTTTTTCACTTATCTAAACCATTTTGAAAGTGAATAATTAATTAGTGTGTTTGTAATTAACAAGACTTCAAACACAGCCATTGATTACTTACTTGAAACACCTTTGTGAACAATTTAGACAACTGAAAGAAGCTTGCTGGAAATAACGGCAGCTTAATTGGATCGAAGTTAAAACTGCAAAAAAAAATAAACTGTGTAAAGCATCCCTTTGTGATACTGATTTAAAAATTTATTAACTCCCCCAAAGTCCATTGATAGTCTGGGGGGACTTTCAGGATGGCTTTACAACTTTGTATCCCATTTTCATCAGTTCGGGTGATTGAAGGATA
Source organism: Phyllomedusa bahiana (assembly GCA_025379985.1). NCBI lineage: Eukaryota > Metazoa > Chordata > Amphibia > Anura > Hylidae > Phyllomedusa > Phyllomedusa bahiana. The sequence continues at coordinate 1,127 of JAODAL010019538.1, read as the reverse complement.
CCAGGAACGAGGTTACACAGTAATTAACATTTGACATATGAAATGGGACAAAAATTTGAAACTTTAGTTTTCCTTTCCCGGGAGGTCCTTGAAGCCTGCTTCTCGCATAACAACCATTTATGTGCCTTCTCCCCTACCCTCCCAAAAAAAACACACGCACACACAAAAAAAACCCCGAATTTTACGCTGTAACTTGTTCATATTCATTACCTCACAAAAAAAAGTAAAAAAACTTTAACAACTTTAAAAAAAATGCTGTAGCCAAAAACAAAAATAAACCCAAAAAATCTGTTGGGGTTACTGTCTTAGAAGGCTTTCCCCGACATTCACCCGGGGATAGCCTGTACCAAAAACTGCCCTGCCCGCACAGGTGTTTATTGTTTTTTGGGGACCTCCTTTATTTTTTCTTTTTTGTTTTCATTTGTATAGCAACGGGAGCACAATAGATTTTAAATGTTTAGAAGTCCTAATAAATTCTTTTTTTTTGATTGTATGTATGGGTTTGTGATGCTAATTTTTTGGGTTTGGGCCATTCATCACCTTTAAACCCCTTTCTGCCGCAGCAGTTTTTCCTTCCTGACAGACCCCCTTTTTGACATTTGTCACTTTTGTGAGAAAGACTTTTTAAAACTTTTACTTATCCCTATGATTCAGAGAATGTTTTTTTGTTAAACATTGTACTTTAAGTTAAGTAATTTTGTAAATACAAACCTCTTAATGTGTGAAAAAAAACAAACTGTCTTAATATTTTTGAAAAAATTTTACATCTCCCAAAAAATAAAAAATTTCAGCGTGTAAAACAGATGTTTTTCCCCACAAAATAAGTACAATAACATCTACCATTTTATACAATTGGGATTTGCAGCAATGCCCCTGCAGACAGAGGGGGCTCCACCGTCTCTCTTTCCTTAGCTGGTGATTGCGATTTTTCTAAGGGGTTAATCACCCGCACCAGACTCAGCTTTTGGTCCGGGGGGGAAAGCATGGGGCCCGCTGTAATGTACAGCTGGTTCGGCGCAATGGGCCCCGCTTTGAGCCCCCCCTGATGGTAGGAGTATCTGTATGTTTTTTGTGGGAAGACCCTCCCAGCCAGGATGTAAAGGGATGTCAAATGTCGGTAAGGGTTG
>JAODAL010019537.1:42500-71752 GCA_025379985.1 Phyllomedusa bahiana | reverse complement strand
GGTTTATTTTAAATAAGGAGGGGAGCTGACTCTGTAAATAAAGGGTTAAAATTAGGGGCTGAGCTCTGTGATAATAGGTTTATGATAGAGAAGCTGACCTGTATATATAGGGTTATATGATGGAGGTGAGAAGCTGAGCTCTGGGATATATAGGGTTATATGGTAGAGAAGCTGAGCTCTGTGATATACAGGTTTATATGGTAGAGAAGCTGAGCTCTGTGATATATAGGTTTATATGATAGAGAAGCTGAGCTCTGTGATATATTGGGCTATATGATAGAGGAGAGGAGCTGAGTTCTGTGATATATAGGGTTATTTGATAGAGGAGAGAAGCTGAGCTCTGTAATATATAGGGTTATATGGTAGAGAAGCTGAGCTCTGTGATGTATAGGGTTATTTGATAGAGGAGATGAGCTGAGCTCTGTGATATATAGGGTTATATGATTGAGGAGAGAAGCTGAGCTCTTGAATATATAGGGTTATATGTAGAGAAGCTGAGCTCTGTGATGTATAGGGTTTATTTGATAGAGGATGGGGCTGAGCTCTGTGATATATAGGTTATATGATAGAGGAGGGGAAGTTTGAGCTCTGTGATATAAAAGGGGTTATATGATAGAGGAGAGAAGCTGAGCTCTGTGAATAAAGGATTATTATTGATGAGGAGAGAAGCTGAGCTCTGCGAATATGGGGTTATATGATAGGGGAGAGAAGCTGAGCTCTGTGAAATATAGGGTTATATGGTAGAGGGAAAAGAGCTGAGCTCTGAAATATAGGGTTATATGATAGAGAGAGAAGCTGAGCTCTGTGATATAGAGGGTTATATGATATAGACGCTGAGCTCTGTGATATATAGGGTTAATGATAGGGAGAGAAGCTGAGCTCTGTAATATATAGGGTAATAGATAAGAAGAGGAGCTGACTCTGTAATATTAGGTTATGGTAAGAAGCTGACTCTTGATGTATGGGGTTATTTGATAAGGAGAGAGCGAGCTCTGTGATATATAGGGTTAAAGATAGAGGAGAGGAGCTGAGCTCTGTGATATATAGGGTTATATATAGAGGAGAGAGCTGAGCTCTGTGATAATGGGGATATAAGTAGAGGAAGAGCTGGCTCTGTGATTATAGGGTTATATGATAGAGGGAGAGAAGCTGAGCTCTGTGATATATAGGGTTATATAGTAGAGGAGAGAAGCTGAGCCTGTGAATATAGGGATATATGATAGAGGGAATGGAGCTGAGCTCTGTGATATATAGGGTTATATGAATAGAGGAGAGAAGCTGACTCTGTGATATATAGGGATATATGATAGAGGAGAGGAGCTGAGCTCTGTGATATATAGGGTTATATGATAGAGGGAGAGAAGCTGAGCTCTGTGATATATAGGGTTATATGATCTCATCTTTTAACAGGTTCAATGTGTGTACAGCATAAAAAGGTACATTTATTAGGAGGTAAAAGCATTTATATACAGAACAAGTTCTGTTGCTTTTAAGGCCAAGAAGTGAAGGCATTTTGTCATAGGCTACGACTAAGGGCCTTCACTTCTAGGCCTGAAACACGTTAGAATTTGTCATGTATGTAATGCTTTGTGGAATCCTAATCAATCTACCTTTTCATGCATTTTACATGCTAAACCTGTTAAAATATGATAGTCCATTTTAAAGGGGTTGTCTTACCATGCTGTTTCACAGAGCCACAGGCAGCTTCAGACTCACCCTTCCTGTGGCTGGGTCTACAGCAGCGATTGACATATCAGCTCCGCCATTCCTAGCTGAGCCTGTTATAAGTTATAGTGCATAAGGCTGCAGAGCTTTAGAGGGTGAAAGCTCGTCAATTAGTTAGGTAAACAAACTCCGTTGCTAGAGATGAGACTCAGCAGGGAGTGACTCACCATGGTTGAACTGACTGACGGCAGCTTGGAGCAATGAGAGATAAGAGAGAGCAGGGAGAGGTGGGCAGAGGTGGCCGGTAACCAGGGAAACGTATGTGGTCTAAGAGGAGAGACAAGAATCTTTTTATATCCTGACCAAAGCAAAATCAACAAAGCAATGTATTTGGTAATAGTCTTCATTTACCCTTCCTTACATATTAAGAGCCTTTAATAACCCTTTAACCCAGTTATTCCATCTTCCAGTTGTAGGCTTAGTGTTCCTCTAAAGGTATTCCTCCTCCATAGAACTGCATTAGAGATTTTGCCCCATGCATTACAGCACCAAGGACAGCTGCCCAAATCATCATTGTTCTCCATGTCCTCTGAACCTGCTTCCCCTTTTTTAACATCGCTGCAAAGGACCCAGGTGTCACAGGTCACCTTAAATCTGTCTGTCCTGTGATTTGGAATATCAGGGAGTGGTGCTCCCGTGTCCCCGGCCCAGCGGGCCGCACAGCTGTCGGATGGTGGCCCTCTCAGGGGTTCCTGCTTTTGTCAGCTGCATCCTATCAGGAAACCAGATTACAGGAAGACATTCTTCTACAATAACATGCGGCCAGATTCTATGAACTCATCATTTGTGATCAAAAATTCCAGTTGTTTTATCAAATTTACAGTATCCGCTCCATTGGTTTCTACTGTAAAATAGGCCTATTTTTATACGGAGGTCAATGCACTACAATAACTATGAGCCTCAGGTGCGGTCAAGTTCTTAAATAACAATAGTGCAATCTCACAATCTAGAGATTTGTTCAGCAAAATGTATATTACAGGATGGAAATACTTTTACGACCCATTTTATTGCACTCATGTCTCCAAAATTGAGCAACTTTTAAATGAAAAATCTTCTGTCGTTTTGTGTATACAGCTCCTATACAGAGCCGCCTCAGGGCCAAGGCATTCCAGCTGCTGGGCATAGACTGCATAGACCTCGTATACTCTGCCACTTGCTTTCTGCCTCCCCTGAGGATGTACAGGCAGTCCCCGGATTATGAACAGGATAGGGGCTGTAGGTCTGTTCTTAAGCTGAATTTGTATGTCAGTCAGAACAGGTAGATTTATTAAATGTAACTCCAAAAAAAACCAACCTATTTAATTAGTTTTGGATAGTGCTGGGAAGGGTTAAAACCCATTTTACATTTGTTTTGCTGTCTGTGCCCCTGTTCAGAAGATTTCACTTCACTTCCTGTCTCTTATTTGCTGCTGTGGAATGCTGGCACTTGTAGTTCCACAGCTCCTAGCTGCTGTGGAACATCTAACTACAAGTGCCGGCATTCCACAGCAGCATATGTTAAACATGTACTAATCAGCATCCGCACAATAAGCACATGTCTGGTGTGGCATGCTGGCACTTGTAGTTCCACAGCTCCTAGCTGCTGTGGAACATGGAACTACAAAAGCCAGCATTCCACAGCAACACATGTTAAACATGTACTAATCAGCATCCGCACAATAAGTACATGTCTGGGGTGGCATGCTGGCACTTGTAGTTGCACAGCTCCTAGCTGCTGTTGAACATGGAACTACAAAAGCCAGCATTCCACAGCAGCAATGTTAAACATGTACTAATCAGCATCCGCACAATAAGTACATGTCTGGGGTGGCATGCTGGCACTTGTAGTTGCACAGCTCCTAGCTGCTGTGGAACATGGAACTACAAAAGCCAGCATTCCACAGCAACACATGTTATACATGTACTAATCAGCATCCGCACAATAAGTACATGTCTGGTGTGGCTTGCTGGCACTTGTAGTTCCACAGCTCCTAGCTACTGTGGAACATGGAACTACAAAAGCCAGCATTCTACAGCAACACATGTTAAACATGTACTAATCAGCATCCGCACAATAAGTACATGTCTGGTGTGGCATGCTGGCACTTGTAGTTCCACAGTTCCTAGCTGCTGTGGAACATGGAACTACAAAAGCCAGCATTCCACAGCAACACATGTTATACATGTACTAATCAGCATCCGCACAATAAGTACATGTCTGGTGTGGCATGCTGGCACTTGTAGTTCCACAGCTCCTAGCTGCTGTGGAACATGGAACTTCAAAAGCCAGCATTCCAGAGCAACACATGTTAAACATGTACTAATCAGCATCCGCACAATAAGTACATGTCTGGTGTGGCATGCTGGCACTTGAAGTTCAACAACTACATTTGCCAACATGCCACACATACTAATTGTATGGGTGCTGATGATGTATATGGGGTTGGATGTGCGGAACAGTAAGAACAGACCTGCCGTGCCAGGGTCGGCAATGCATGACCAGAGTGGCATGAGGGAGAGCTGTTGTACTGTGCCGGCCAGAAGACGAAGTGGGCAGAGGAAGCCTTGCAACGTTCCAGTGTCATTATGGGGTGTGACTCAGTGTGATGCCAGCATGCTCTGCCACGCCCCATAAGTCTCCGTTTGTAACAAGGAGACGGATGTAAGTTGGGGATTGCCTGTATATGCAGTTGAAAAGCAACTCCAGGTCTGCCATGCTTGGGGGTTCCTCCTGTTCCCCTGTGGGCCAGTCCAAGCCTGGTTCTCACCACAATGATTATTTTTAACCATGTAGGCAATGGTAAATAAAGACTGTAACCAAACACAATGCTCTTCTGATTTTTCTTTATTTAAGAGCTAAAGCAGTTCTTATTTCCAGCTTGTGTACACAAGCTTCCTTAGGTTACCAAGCACCTCTCTCTGCTCTAGCATGGCCAGGATGGTGATATCACTCTCAGCTGTGTCTTATCATCAGCAGAGGAGCTTGTCTTTGTTTCTTAATGACCCCTTAGAGCTCTGTATCTTTCTGCTCTGTTATTTAAACTCTTTTATTACTAATGTCCCTCTAGCAGGCTCAGCTAGGAATAGCAGAGCTGAAATGTCAGTCTCTGCTATAGAACCGCCCACCGTCTTAACAGGAAGTGGGAGCCTGCAGCTGTAAAACCACCCACAGCCTGAAAAGAAAGTGTGAGCCTGAAGCTGTAGACCACCTACGCTGAACAGGAAATACCTGAGCTCGTAAGCATCCACAGCCTGAACAGGAAGTGGATCCTGAAGCTGTAGAACCGCCCACAGCCTGAACAGGAAGTGGGAGCCTGAAGCTGTAGAACCGCCCACAGCCTGAACAGGAAGTGGGAGCCTGAAGCTGTAGAATCGACACAGCCTGGACAGAAAATGATAGACTGAAGCTGCAGAACCACCCACAGCCTGAACAGGAAGTGATAGACTGAAGCTGTAGAAAAGCCCACAGTCTGAATATGAAGTAGGAGCATGTAGCTGTAGAACCACCCACAGTCTGATCAGGAAGTGGGAGCCTGAAGCTTCAGAACCACCCACAGCCCGAACAGGAAGTGATAGACTGAAGCTGGCTGTGAAGAACAGACTCAGCATAGTAAGAACATTCCTCTAAGCTTTTCCTATGACCCCTGTAAGGCCTTGTTCACACAAAGTACTTTTTCACTGAGAAAAATCCATTGCAGGTAAATGACAGAAGACCAGAGTAATACCCTTGGATTTCTGCTGCAGATTTTGACTTTATATGTGCTAGATTTAGCTGCAGTTTTGGACACAGATTATCCTCATCCAATGGCATTAATACATTTCCTGTCTATCTATCTTCCATGTTAAATCTGCGTGGAGGCCATTTCTTTTCTTCCAGTATTAGCTCATACACCATTGAGTTTCATTGGATGTAGTGTGTTTGTGGTCGGTATCCATGGAGACACATACTTCTGCACTGGAGCTGTCAACATCATATGACTGTATACTTTTCATGCGCACTGTTTGCAAAGCTTCTTTACTTTTATATGTGTGTTACCTCTGAAAAACAGATGCAAAAGTGTGCCGAAAAAAAGCGAAAAAGTGAAAGCCCGCCCCTCCTCCTGGAAGCAGCATCATAAGGAATGACCTTCAAGACTGCACAAGTACTAACCAGCAGGCATTGAGCAATGTCATAAAAAGCAGAAGTAACTACCCCCCCCCCCCTCTCCACTCCCCTCTGCAAATAAGGGAACAAGATGAACAAAACAGGAGGAAACCATTGAGGCCAATACGACACAGAATGGTCTGAGAGTTTAAAGGAGCACAATAAAGTAAAGACCTTGATAATCGTCCCTAAATAAACAATTTAAGATTACAGGACATACCAAAGGATTCTCTTTGATCTTCTCTCAGAAGAGCAACCTGGCAACGAACCAGCTCTGATCCTTACTGAAAGAGGACAATATAATAAGGATATGGTTGAGTGCAAAGTCCTCGAACCCTCCCTTTCCTCATTCTGATGAACACATAAGATGAGCTGCGGATAAAATATTGTAACAATGCAAAACTCTAACGAGGAACGAGAAGCATCTCCTCATCTTCTCAGGTGGAAGGAAAATTCCGACGAAAGTTCTATTGATAGAGAGTTCTTCAACACAACTGCGGCTCTTCTCTCCATGATTCTTCTATTTCTTATTAATAATAATATATGCAAAAAAGAAACATGGACCGCACATCCTCACACTATACGTTTATCGAATGCTTCTCAGCAAAACTATATAAAAAATGAACAGGAGGTTCTTAGTATACTTTTTGATCAAAACGTATAGGCCCACTTGCCACGTCGCGGCGACCTCTATTAAGTGGGTCCCTACGCTAAATGGGGGCAGCACTGCATGGCTGCCAGCACCGCAGCAAAAAACCACACAGATGAGGGACACAACCTATTGGCCCAACAGCACCACTGCTGCCAGACCTAGCCCCCCGGCTCTGGGCTGCACCACCCCACCAGCACACAGCAACAATGGCCGCCATACAGCACCGCCACCAAAAAAAAGGAAAGGTTGACACCGCTTACCTTCCCTTGGGCTCCCTGCAAGTAGACTGAAAGGAGCAGGGCATTAACCCTTATACAGACTACTGCTAATTAAAAACACCTGGGCCAAATGGGGAGGAGTGCTGGTCCATGTGTGAAAAAGCAAGGACACATTGTAAAACATATGCAAAAAAGAAACATGGATCACACATCCTCACACTATACGTGTATCTGTTTATCTATTATGTTTTTGGTGGCGGTGCTGTATGGTGGCCATTGTTGCTGTGCTGGTGTGCTGGTGGGGTGGTGCAGTTCAGAGCCAGGGGGCTAGGTCTGGCAGCAGTGGTACTATTGGGCTAGCAGGGTTGGTCCCTCATGTGTGGTTTGCTGCGGGGGGCGCTGCAGTGTGCCCCCATTAGTGTAGAGACCCACTTAATAGAGGTCGCCGCGACGTGGCTAGTGGGCCTATACGTTTTGATCAAAAAGTATGAACTCTTGTTAATTTTTTATATAGTTTTGCTGAGAAGCATTAGATAAACGTATAGTGTGAGGATGTGCGGTCCATGTTTCTTTTTTGCATATGTTTATTAATAAAAATAATAACCTTTATTTATATAGTGCCAACATATTCCGCAGCACTTTACAATATGGAGGGTGTAGGTACAGACAAAAAGACAGACATTACACAATAATAGCTACTTAGCTACTTACAGATGAGACGCAAGGTATGATGGCCCTGCTCGCGAGAGCTTACAGTCTATTAGGGTGAGTCGAAGGGTAAGAAGTGCTTGGTTTAGTCTTTAATTACCCTACAACGCCACCACAGCGTCCCTATTGAACTGTAAGTATGTGCTGGGTCATCCAAAATAAGTGATGCACTTTGTAGCTGCTCTCTGGGGCTCCCCTTTCATAGTCATAGTCATAATAGGGTGTTTTAACCCCTTCCTGATGGCCGGTCATAATAATATGGCTCTTTTTTTTTTTTCCTCCCCGCCTTCCCAGAGCCATAACTTTTCCACCTACATAGACATACGAGGGCTTTTTATTTTGTGGGACACGATGTAATTTTTAATGGAGTTATTGATATTACCATAGAATATACTAGGAAACCGCAAAAAAAAGTCTAAGTGGGGCAAAATGTGAAAAAAAAACCATATTTGCACCATGTTTGCAGGTATTTTGCTTTTATGGCGTTCAATCTTCAGTTAAACTGATGTGTTCTCTGTATTCTACAGGTTGATACGCATTCGCCAATACCAAACATGTAGGGTTTCCGTTATGTTTTGGTACCGTAAAAAAAAAAAATTCCAAACATTTTCTATTTTTGATATTTCCGCCATCTTGTGCGACCAATAACTTTTTTGTACTAACACCTATGGACATGAGTGAGAGGCATTTTTTTGCGGGCTGAAGTGCACTTTTTATTGCTACCAGTTTGGAATAGATGCGACGTTTTAGATTAAATTTATTCCAATTTTTATGAGACATGAAATGACCCCAAAAAACGCTATTTTGGCGTTTGGAATTTTTTTTGTTCAGCGCACAGGATAAATGATGTTATACTTCAATAGATCTGACTTTTTCAGACGCGGCGATACCAAATATGGGGAACTTTTTTATTATTTTAGTTTTTTATTGTGAAATGGCAAAAAGGGAGGGTGATTTGAACTTTTAATATTTTTTTCTTTTTTTACACTTTAAAACATTTTTTCTTTTTTTTTTTACTTTAACTTTGAGTCCTTCTAGGGTGCTTCACCATTAGGGGGTGAGATTGTTTCTAAAACCTAATGCATTGTATAGACAATGCATTAGGATGTGCTAATATGGCGGTTTTACTACTTCCTGCCTGTGACAGGAAGTAGTAAAACCTAAAACATGGCAGTGATGGAGGACTTCACAAGGCTTCCAGCTGCCATGTTAACCAATCGGGAGCCTGCGTCGCGGGGGCTCCGATCGGAGTGAGGAATGTTTTTCAGTCATTTTGACGTTACAGGTTTAAACAGCGCGGGATGGCGCCGGCACCATCCCGAATTGTAACCGCCGGATGTTAGCTGCAATTAGCAGCCATGATCAGAGCTGTCTTAAAAGTATTAAAGAGAACCTGTCACACAGATTATGCCCCCCTTGCTGAGGGCAGCACAAGCCAGTGTCAGACCTGCTGTTTCCAGCGCTGTGTCCCTTATTCTGTAAGATGCAGGAGTTTTCGTGTATTTAATGCTCAAATCTGCAGTTTTCAGCCAGAAGAGTCCTTCAGAGAGTCAGATTTTTTTCAAACCCGGCCAATCGGAGGCTAGCCCCGCCCACCTCAACTGACAAACCTATTACTTTGAATAGGTAGAAACATGTGAATAACTGTTAGTGGGCGGGGCTAGCCTTTAGTGGGTGGAGCTAACACCTGCACATGAAATAGATTTGAGGGGTAAATGCTCTAAAACTGCTGCATCTTGCAGACTAAGGGACACAGGGCTGCAAACTGCAGGACTGGCACTAACTTGTGCTGCCCTCAACAAGGGGGGCACAACCTATGTGACAGGTTCCCTTTAAGGGCCCCTGGGCATAGCACTGCAGTGGGCCCTGTCCATATACATGACATCACACTACCCACCCCCAAGCACACCCATATTATCATGCCACTTATGTCTGAACACTGGTCGCCTGCAGCCTACAAGACTGATCGGCAGGGAGCCTTTGGCTCCCTTCTCCACCATGGTTTTTATTTGTTTGCACACCCTAAAAACACAAACAGTAAAATAAGCAAAGCCAACCAAAGGATCCTGGGTATGTTTCTTATGTTCCTGGGACAAGCATACCACACCTGGGGCCGCTATACTTGTGGGGCCCCCGGGCAACTGCCTAGTGTGCCCAATGGAAAAGATGACCCTGGCCACTATCCCTTACTGGCACTATGATGTATTCATACGTCATATGTCGGTAAGAGGTTAAAAAGTTTTTTCCCAAACCTGTAACGCTATGCTGGGAGTTGTAGTTGTACAATCTGCAGAGCCACAGGTTGCAGGTTACAACCTTATATCTTTTGAATATTTTATGCTTAGAACATAAATTATCCATGATCACTATCGTTCTCGTATCAAACCACAATGCAGATTCTAGGTAGATATCTGTGATATTATAGATAACGCCGGGCAGGACAGACGGCGCTGACCGGAACGGAGGGATCGGAGCCTCTCCAGGATGATGACAGGACTGTGGTTTGCTGGTTTCTCTCCCATGAAATCTCTCTTTGCTGATCCATTCAACAAGCATGCAGATGGAAGTAAATACACAGAGCATGAGATCATGGTCACGGTGGGATGTGCAAATGTCACGAATAGGAAATGAAAGTGAAGGCTGATAAACAAACTGACACAGTCCTGCAAACCATGTCAGGCCGGGGACATTGGGCCCATCAGAGGCAGTGATTCATAGGGCCCCCTGCAGTGCTGCTCTCCTCTGTGCTCACACATCATCAGCACAGACTGGTGCAGCCAGCGATCTCCTCCACTACAGGCCGACAATTACAATTTTAAAGGAACAGTTAACCCATAGTTGCCAACTTTTGAAAATGGAAAAGCAGGAGATCGAAGAGGGCGACGTGCGTAGCGCGCCGCGGCAAAAATTTGCATGGCACCCATATTTTTGTGTGCCAGCCCTTCAAAGCCACACCAATCCGCCTAACTAGCATAATGGTTGGAAGAAAGCAAGTAGATGCCCTTTAGCAGGTAGAACCCCCATAACCAAGTAGTGCCCTTTAAGCAGGTACATGCCCCCTTGTATTCAGGTAGATGCCCCCTTTGTTAGCCAGGTAGATGACCCCTTTGATAGCCAGGTAGTTGCCTCCATTGATAGCCAGGTAGTTGCCCCTTTGATAGCCAGGTAGTTGCCCCCTTTGATAGCCAGGTAGTTGCCCCCCATTGATAACCAGCCCCTTGTTAGCCAGGTAGTTGACCCCCATTGATAGCCAAGTAGATGCCCCCATCTGTTAGCCAGGTAGTGCCCCCTTTGATAGCCAGGTAGATGCCCCCATTGATAGCCAGGTAGTTACCCCCTTGATAGCCAGGTAGTTGCCCCCATTGATAGCCAGACCCCCATTGATAGCCAGGTAGTTGCCCCCATTGATAGCCAGGTAGTTGCCCCCTTGATAGCCAGGTAGTTGCCCCCTTTGATAGCCAGGTAGTTGCCCCCCAATGATAGCCAGGTCGTTGCCCCCCATTATAGCCAGGTTGTTGCCCCTTTGATATCCAGGTAGTTGTCCCCATTGATAGCCAGGTAGTTGCCCCCCTTTGATAGCCAGGTAGTTGCCCCCTTTGATAGCCAGCTCCCATTGATAGCCAGGTAGTTGCCCCCTTTGTTAGCCAGGTAGTTTCACCCTATAACTAATAAAAATAAAATAATAAAAGCCACTCACCTCACCAGGCTCCTGCAGCTCCAGACACCTCCCGGCCGATCTCCTCAGCGTCGCAGGGGGAGTGAGTGCAGCCGCCCGTCACTCCCCCAGCGACACTGACATGTATGTACAGCGGGCCGGTGCTGTACATACAAAGGGAGAAGGGAGGAGGTGAACGATCCCTCCTGCCTCCTCCCTGCACAGCGAGACTCCGGGCGGGTGAAGCGGCCGCTGCGGCTGCTTCACCCGCCTGTAGCAGCGGCCCGGCGGCGCAACAGTAGCGCACCGGCGCTACTCTGTCGCTGCGGTCATTGAAAGAACCCCCGCCGCCTGCTGGCGGTGGGAGGAATGTTAACTCTGCCGGTAGGGCGGGGGGGACCCCAAATAGCGGGACCCCCCAGCCAGAAGCGGGAGAGTTGGCATGTATGAGTTAACCCCTTAAGGACCCGCCGTTTTAATTTGTTGACACGTTTGTTTTTTCCCTCCCGGCCTTCCAAGAGCCATAACGTTTTTATTTTTTCCATATACATAGACATATGAGGGCTTTTATTTTGCAGGACAAGATGTACTTTCTAATGGTGTTATTCACTATACTATAGAATATACTGGGAAACCGCAAAAAAATTCCAAGTGGGACAAATTGTGAAAAGAAACTTATTTTCGCCATGTTTGTGGGGGTTTTGCTTTTACGGCGTTCAATCTTCGGTCAATACAATGTGTTCTCTGTGTTCTACAGGTTTATTCGCATCCGGCAATACCAAACATGTAGGGTTTCCGTTATCTTTTGGTACCGTAAAAAAATTCCAAACTTTTTCTATTTTTGAAACTTGCGCCGTGGTGCCATTTTCTGTGACCAATAACTTTTTTGTACTGACATCTACGGACGTCTGTGAGGCGGCATTTTTTGCAGGCTGAAGGGGACTTTTTATTGCTAGCAGTTTGGAATGCATGCGACTTTTTTGATCACTTTTATTCCATTTTTTATGTGACGTAAAATGACCAAAAAACGCAATTTTGGCGTTTGGAATTTTTTTTCTTCTACTGTGTTCAGCGTACGGAATAAATGATGTTATATTTTTATAGATCGGACTTTTTCGGACGCAGCGATACAAAATATGTGTAACTTTTTGATTTCTTGTTTTTATTTGTAAAATGGTGAATGGGGGGTGATATGAACATTTTAATACTTTTTTTTTGTACTGTAAAACTTTTTTTTTTTTTTTTTACTTTAACATTGAGTCCACATAGGGTGCTTGACCACTCGGTGGCGCGATTGTCAATACAGTCTAATGCAATGCATTCGACTGTACCAAGATGGCGGTTTCCCCACTTCCTGTCTGCAGACGGAAGTGGGGCAAACCAGGACATGGAAGTGACAGGAGCCTTCCCAAGGCTCCCCACTGCCGTGTCCGGGGGTCGGATCGCTTCAGCTATGCTGCGACGGTGCCGATCGCCGAGAAGAATGGTGCGCGACACCAATCGTCATTCATTCAGACACCGTGGCCATCTTTGCCACGGCATCTGAAGGGTTAAACAGCGCCGGCGATTGACGCTGCCCGTTCGCGCTGTAACGGCCGGGTGTTAGCGGCGATCAGCCACTAACACCCGGTGGCTGTGCGGGGGTTATCAGCCACTAACACCCAGGGTCCTTAAGGGGTTAACATAAATTGGGCAACTAGTAAATACCGGTGCAATATCAGTCGTACACTGTGCATAAGGCGGGGGGCACAACATTTTCTGGTCCAGGGGCCCCATTGTCATATTGCAGTTCTCCCGGGGGCCGCAGTAAATCTTAGAGGGGTATTCCCCGTCTGGGATCTTTATGGCACTTCAACTATAAATATCCAAAATGGCGGAGAAGTCGTGGCTCGACTTTAGGGGCCACCAGAGATGAGAATGGAGAGTCCCCTGCTCAGGGCTCCAGAAAGAGGCTATGGGGCGCCTATTCTCATTGTAATTTTGGGGAGTTACAGAAGTGGCTGTTTTACAACTATAACTAGAGAGAACAGGGCACATATATGGCCTCTCTCCAAAATCTCCTCCTCTCGGGTCTAGAACGTATCAGACATTTTATGGTTTATCCTGTGGATCTGCCAGGATTGTGTCAGAAATAAGTAAACCTTTGAGAAAGAAATGAAGAGATAATTGAGAGACGTTTTTTGCTCATTTAGGTTGCTTAAATTGGCATATACGGCTCTATAGTACCAGCCTTACAGTGCCAGACATACAGTGTCAGCCATAACAATGCCATCCATACAGCACTCACCATAACAGTGCCATCCATACAGCACCCACCATAACAGTGCCATCCATACAGCACCCACCATAACAGTGCCATCCATACAGCACCCACCATAACAGTGCCATCCATACAGCACCCACCATAACAGTGCCATCCATACAGCACCCACCATAACAGTGCCATCCATACAGTGCTACCCATACAGCGACGACTATAACAGTGCCGGCTATACTGTGCCCACCATATCAGTGCCATCCATACAGCACTCACCATAACAGTGCCATCCATACAGCACCCACCATAACAGTGCCATCCATACAGCGCCCACCATAACAGTGCCATCCATACAGCACCCACCATAACAGTGCCATCCATACAGCACTCACCATAACAGTGCCATCCATACAGCACCCACCATAACAGTGCCATCCATACAGTGCCCACCATAACAGTGCCATCCATACAGTGCCCCACCATAACAATGCCATCCATACAGCACCCACCATAACAATACCATCCATATAGTGCTACCCATACAGCGACGACTATAACAGTGCCATCCATACAGCGCCCACCATAACAGTGCCATCCATACAGCACCCACCATAACAGTGCCATCCATACAGCACCCACCATAACAGTGCCATCCATACAGCGCCCACCATAACAGTGCCATCCATACAGCACCCACCATAACAGTGCCATCCATACAGCACCCACCATAACAGTGCCAGCCATACAGTGCCCACCATAACAGTGCCAGCCATACAGCGCCCATCATAACAGTGCCAGCCATATAGTGCTACCCATACAGCGACGACTATAACAGTGCCGGCTATGCTGTGCCCACCATATCAGTGCCAGCCATACAGCACTCACCATAACAGTGCCAGCCATACAGCGACCACCATAACAGTGCCAACTATTCAGTGCCTGTCATAACAATGCCAGCCATACAGTGCCAGCCATACAGTGTCCACCATAACAGTGCCAGCCATACAGTGCCAACCATGACAGTGCCAGCCATAGAGTGCCAGACATACAGCAACCACCATAACAGTGCCCACTATACTGTGCCCACCATAACAGTGCCAGCCATACCGTGCCTGCCATAATAAAGCCAGCCATACAATGCCCACCATAACAGTGCCAGTTACAGAGTGCCAATCTTAATTAAACCAGCCATACGGGGCACACTATAATATTGCCGACCATACAATATCCACCATAACAGTGCCAGGCATACAGCGCCCACCATAACACTGGCAGCCACACAAAGCCCATCATAACAACGTCATCAGTCAATGCAGCTGTCAAAAGATGAATATTCCTTCATCAAGCACGAGAACAGGGACTAGTGGACTGCATGTGACCCCCGATCCACTTGTTGTGCACCCCTGGAATAAGCTTATCTAGAGGCTCTCAGATTTTTATGGCTTTCCTGTCACCAATCCCATTCAGGAATGTTATAGTTAACCTCTTCTGAGCCTGAAGACAATGGAAGTTAATTAGTGTTTCGCTGCGGATTTAGGTTGATATCAAATTTGACTTGAATATAAGCGATTCGAAAGATTCAAAATCAAATTTTGGCAAAAATCAGTAAAAAGGAAGGGTTCTATTTTTTTAGTGTTATCTTAATGTTGTGCATCTGGGCCACCAATGCTCCCGCTGTGGCCTGACTTTCCAACGTCACTTCTGGATACTATAACATTGGGATAATTCCCATGTTGTGGCAACCAAAAGTGACATTGTACTGGAAGTGATGCTGCACTCGGAGCGCTAATGCACTGGGAGTGCTATGGAAGTTTACCCTTAAAAACCCATAAAACCCTAACCCTACCCCGAATTAATGTTATGGTTATGGTTAGGGATAGGGTTAGTGATAAGGTTATGGATAGGATTAGGGATAGGGTTAGTGATAAGGTTATGGATAGGATTAGGGATAGGGTTAAGGATATGGTTAGGGATTAGATCAGAAGAGAAAAGATCCGGACCTTCGTCAAACCAAACAGGATTTGCTTGAACCAGGGTCAAACCAAATGGAAATAAATTAGAGCAACACCATTGCTGGAGGACAGATGTACAGAGACAGTAGGGTAAACAGGGAAGATGAGTATGGTGCAAAAAAAAAAATCTGCACCAAAATTTTGCAAATTTGTGCAGATTTTGTGCAAAAAATTTTGCAGCAAATTTGACCCATGTGAAATTATACATAGTGTAACTTTAAAAGGGTGGATTTTTTTTGTTTTGGGAAAGGAGGGTTTGGCCTCCAGCATAGAATGGGATATTTTTTCTTGAAACCACACTCACCATACAATATCCCAGACACTGCTGATCTGCGGCAGATGTGATTGATGAGATCCAACCTATTGTCATGAACATTTTACTTGTAAAACCTCTGTATTAGTGAGGTGCATGCAGTGATTGGAGATCTAGTAGCGCCTCAATACACTACAGTGCAGCACTACATGTCCTGTACTGCTCTTTATATGTGTCAGGATCATACCGCCCACTTTTTGGATGATGATCAAAGAGGGACACTTATGGTTCATTGTATAAAATATCTAACTTTTGTTTTATTTATTTATATATATATAATAGTCATTTTTTAGTTTCAAATTAGCACAAAATTGCCCAAGTAAAGACTTTTATGGCAACATATCCCAATATGCAAGCGCCAGGTTTTTTTTGTCTATTTTACGCCAAAAATACTCTATATCAATTAACTATAATACACCAAAACTAGGCACATTATACGCCGGGCACAACACATTGTAATGCATTACAAAAAAGTGCATTAAATATAGCAGCAATGATACTGTCAGGATACGTTCGTCTGGGCAGCCTTCCACCTGTTTAGCACAACGACCTGCGAGGGTTAATAAGTCTATCCTGGGACCACACCCTGGGAGAGTTGCTGCTCCTGAGCCAGGAATGACAGCTCTCAGGACCAATCGGAGGGCCCGGATGCGCACCAATCAGCTGCGGGGGCGGTGTCCCGGCAGACTCTTAAACCTCCTCATTCCCTCCAGGCTTTGCTTGATAAAGGTGTTACCTTGCTGTTTCCTGGGGTTCCCGTTTGTTGTTGTTCTCCTGGATTTCTGACCCCGGCTTGTTTCTTGACCTCGCTTGTTGCCTCTGATTTTGTACTGCGCTCCTGAATGTGTTTGGACCCCGGCTTCTTTCTGACTATTCTTCTGGCTTACGTTTTGGCACATACGTTCCCGTATGTTTACCGACCCGGACTGTTTGACCTTGTGTTTTCCCTGACGGCCCTGCACTTAGCAGCGTAGGGGCTGTCGTCCAGTTGGGGTCTGCCGCCTAGGGCAGCACGCCAAGGAGGCAGGGACAGTGGGCTGGGTGGCAGGCAGGGCACACTGCACCTCCCTTGACATGACAGATACACTGTGCGCCTCCATAACGCAATGCACCTAGTGAAGTGCATTACATACACTGGTAATGATACGTTATGTGTCACCCTTACGCAATGTGCCTCGATAGGTGAATTATATACACTAACACTGTTCCGCTATGGGCTGCGATTGCGCAATACGCCTTTTCAGGTGCATCAAGTTTACTACGCAAGGTATATCAGACACCAGATTTTTGAAATGATCGTACTTTCAGGCGCACTTTACACTGATTAAATGTGCCAAAAATCTACGCCAATTTTCAGACATATCACTCTTCTTGTCCAAATTGAAACAAATTACTAAATTATATATTCAGTGTAGCTTAAAGCATAGTTGCCAACTTTTGAAAATGAAAAAGCAGGAGATCTTAGTAAGCGGCAAAAATTTGCATGGACACGCCCATCTTGACGGTATGCCACGCCCCTTCAAAAAGCCAAACCCACTCCACCTAACTGCATAACGGCTTTGGAAGAAAGCCAGGTAGATGCCCTTATAGCCAGGTAGTAGCCCCCCATAACCAGGTAGTGCCCCTTACAGGCGGTAGATGCCCCCTTGTAGCCAAGTAGATGCCCCCTCTGTAGCCAGGTAGAGCCAAATTTGTAGCCAGGTAGATGCCCCCCTTGTTAGCCAGGTAGATGCCCCCTTTGTTAGCCAGGTAGGTGCCCCCCTTTGTTAGCCAGGTAGGTGCCCCCTTTGTTGCCAGGTAGTGCCCCTTTTGTTGCCAGGTAGTGCCCCCTTTGTTGCCAGGTAGTGCCCTCATTGTTTGCCAGGTAGTGCCCCCATTTTTGCCAGGTAGTGCCCCCATTGTTTGCCAGGTAGTGCCCCCATTGTTAGCCAGGTAGTGCCCCCATTGTTGCCAGGTAGACCCCCATTGTAGCCAGGTAGACCCCCCATTGTTGCCAGGTAGTGCCCCCATTGTAGCCAGGTAGTGCCCCCATTGTTAGCCAGGTAGTGCCCCCTCTGTTGCCAGGTAGACCCCCCACTGTAGCCAGGTAGTGCCCCCATTGTTAGCCCGGTAGTGCCCCCTCTGTTGCCAGGTAGTGCCCCCATTGTTAGCCAGGTAGTGCCCCCATTGTAGCCAGGTAGTGCCCCCATTGTTAGCCAGGTAGTGCCCCCTCTGTTGCCAGGTAGTGCCCCCCATTGTAGCCAGGTAGACCCCCCATTATAGCCAGGTAGATGCCCCCATTGTAGTCAGGTAGTTGTCCCCTTATTGTAGCCAGGTAGATGGCCCCTAAAGCTAATAAAAATAAAATAATAAAATCCACTCACCTGACCAGGCTCCTGCAGCGCGGCCAGCTCCTGCCCGATCTCCTCAGTGGCGCAGGGGGAAGGGAGAGCAGCCGTGCGTCACTCCCCTGCAGCCGCGCGTCACTTCCCCTGCGCCGCTGACCTGTATGAACGGCGCACACCGGCGCTGTACATACAGGGGGAGAAGGGAGGAGGGAGCGATCCCTCCTGCCTCCGCCTTGCACAGTGACACGCACCGGGTGGGTGAGCGGCCGCTTCACCCGCCTGTAGGAGCGGCCCGGCGGCGCAAGAGTAGTGCACCCGCGCTACTCGTGCGCCGCGGTAATTTAAAGGACCCCCGCCGCCTGCAGGCGGCAGGAGGAATGCCAACTCCCCCGGGAGGGCGGGGGTGGGAACCCAAATAGCGGTACCCCCCCCCCCCCCCCCCGCCAAAAACGGGAGAGTTGGCATGTATGGCTTGAAGTGCAGTTAGGAACCAGGTAGATGCTTTTTGAGGGCAACAAAATACTTTTATTGATGTAAGTTTATCTGTCAAGTCAAAAAGAGAGATATTTAAGGATTAAGGAGAGACACGGGGGGCTGGAATCAGAAACAGGGACTGTCCCTCCAAATGAGGAACACTGTAGAGGTATGCAAGTTAAGCTGCTCCTTTTTGCACCAGGTTAGGGCCCCATTGTATAACGTAAATGAGCCAAAGAAGCGCTTGTCCTCATCATAGAAAGTGATTTCCAGCTTCCAGCAGCTCTCTCCGGTGTTATATACAAGGACGTGCTTTATCTGGATTAGTATCTGCCTATTTTTATTTAAACCTTATGTTGAATTATGTTGGTGACGTTTTTGGGGCCTCAGAACCATTCACCATTTTCCATATAGTTATGATCTCAATATACAAAGGTCGCCCCAGAACCAATTGATACTGTTAATGGCCCTCATCCACGTGGCACCATGAACAAATGAAAGCCTCTCCAAAATTGGGCTCCACTTTTATGCTACATGGGAATTTAGTGACCAATGACAACTATGTGAATGGATGCCACTGGCACAGATAAGCGTTGTGCCTCTGAGCTTGATTTATCTCAGGTAAATATGATGATATCACACTTGGCGAGCGGCGCCGTGCTCTTGGCTGGGTCGCTGCACTGGCACAGACAGAACATTGCTTTAGGATGACTGTGAGAGATGGGGTTTTCCGTTCATACTGCTTTACTGCCACCCAAGCTGACAGCTGCCCACTTGGCTAAGTGCAGGGCATCCAATAATAAGGGAACCTTCTTGTTCCAGCTGGCAATTCCTTATCTAACAGTCAAAGCTTTGTGAGTGTGGACAGCTGCAGTCGCAGGAATTGGCGGTATCTATATCATTCGGATTTGTGAACTCAATGAAAGGACATGAGGCAGCTCACGAGATTTCCTGTAAGAATTAACAGCTGGATTCTATTGCATGGCTTTCAGAGAATGGCAGATTCTGTTTTATGCTCTGGTACAAAATGATGGCAGAAGTTAATAAAAAAAAGGAAAAAAAGAATTACATGAGGGAACGGACTCATTAGCCCGAGTCATAAAACTCAGCAGAACTAAAGATTGCACTAGTGATAGCGCATGAGGAGGATCTGACCGAACGAGTGAGTGAGAAGTGATAGCGGATGGGAAATGCTATGTTTAAACTAAATAAAAAAAATAAAATAAAATAAAAAATTCTGGAGGGGACCACATTGGAGACACTTCCTGTATGTCTGCCTTATAATGGCTGCAAATGAACAGTCACAAAAGAGAATATAAACTCTAAGGGTATGTTCACACGGGGTAATTTCGGAAGCATTTCGCCGTGTATTTGCGCTCTAATACGGGCGAGATGCGCACCGAAATTACGGTAATCCATAGTTCTCTAGGAGAACTATGGATTACGCCTCCTCTCCCCGCTCATACAATGCGATCGTATTGCACGTGCGGGGAGATAAGTGACATGTCAAATATTTGCGGCAAATACGTACCGCGAGTAATAAATGTCAATGGGGCCGATGGGGTGCCGCCCCCCCCGCGCAGCGGGAGTACGGGCGTATTAGCGAGAGCTACCGAAACACACAATGTACTGTACGCGCCGCAGTACATCGTGTGAACATACCCTAAGGGCATATCCCCACGGCAGAAAGCAAATACAGGTCGGATTATCTGACCAGGAGCTGCTCTGCTTTGCGGCCGTGCACACGGCTGCAGGGCGACGACTTTTCTCCACTGTTTGTGGAGAAAAGCCCGTCCCCTTTGGGCGGAAGAATGAACATAGTCAATCTTTTTCGGACCGCTGGCGGTCTAAAAAACTGTCCGGCGGAAAATCCGTGGAGTGGGAACGCTGCACAGATTTTCCATAGAGGTTCATTCTAGGACAGTCGTTTTACAGATGGTTTACAAAACCGGGAACCGTCTGTAAAACCGTCCGAAAACCCTTGTCATGGGTTAGCCCTTAGGCTAGGTCTACACAGCAATGGACAAAAAAACGACCTGAAAACCAAATCCTAAATATGTTCATAGAACTGAGTTTTTTATCCACTGCCTGTCAAAAGCTGCTGAAAATATGTCCATTTTTTGGCGAGTTTTGGTGTAGTTTTTGGGCGCTTTTTTTTGCAGAGATGCACAACAAAAGATTTGCTATCTATTTCTTCAAAAAATGAGCAAAAAAACACGCCAAAAAATGTTCGGTGCTTTCCATAGACTCCAATAGTAAATTGTCTGCCCTGCTCTGACGTTTTTTGTAACATGTTTTAAAAAACGACCAGCAAATAAAACGAGCAGCAAAAAGACGCTCAGTGGAGACAGCAGGACATTTTTACTATACAAGTCTATGGGAGCTGTTTTTTAATCGTTTTTTTCAGTGTTTTTAGACTATGGGCGACATTTCCCAATACACAAGTGCCTTTTTTTGGTCTATTTTGCAGCAACAACACTTTTGACGCCATATTCTCGATATAAATGAACTGTAATATACCAAAACTAGGCTTATTATATGCCGGGCATGACACATTGTAATGCACCTAAAAAGGCGCATTACATATAGTAGCAATGATACGTTATGTGCCTCCGTAATGCAATGCACCGCGACAGGCGCGTTACATACACTAGTAATGATACGCTATGCACCTCGATTACATAATGCAAAAGGCGCATTAGGTTTACTATGCGAGGTAGACCAGACGCCAGTTTTTTGAGAGGATCGTACTTCCAGGCGCACTTTACACTGATTAAATGCGCCTAAAATCTGCAGCGGCGACGCCAATTTTTGGACATGTCGCCCAAGGTTTATACAGCAATGAAAAAGGATCATATTTGGGATTCTAAAACCGCCGAAAATACGATAATTTATGCTGTCCATAGACTTTAATAAAAAAATGACTTGTTGTCTACACAGGTTGCTTTTTCTCTGCTCGTCTTCTGGCGCCGGCGTATTATACACCATGTTGTATAATACACCTATGTCTTTAGCTTATTTCGTCGTCTTCCCATACAATTGAATGTATGGGTCGACGGCAAAAAAACGAGAACCGACCGACAGTGACAAAAACCGCGGTCGAGCATTGGAAAAAAAACGGTCGACTGTTTTTTGTCCTTTGCTTGTATCCCCCGCCTTAGAAAACAAAAAACGCTGGAAAAACGGATGTTTTTCTGTGTTATATAGACATGGCCATACAATCCCCAGCATTACATATAGGGGACATTCTGTACTGTTCTATACTATTGAGGGGTTGTGCTCTGCAGGGGTGTGAGTAGCAATTAGGCTACATCTACATGGAAGTGAGTTACTGTTGGATTTTTAAGCGGATTTGGTATTTAGAATCTGCAAAAATTCGACTGTAAATGATCCCCATAGACCTCAGTACCAAATCCAAGCTGGAGTCTACACAGCTCGGATTTTCTGAGATCGGATTTCAAAATAAAACTTAGAACGTGTTCTATAATCCACCGCATATTGCTTGAAAACAGCGGATTATAGTACAGTTCAATTGAATGGGGCATCTGAAATCCCAAACCCGCAGCAAAAAAACATGACAAAAACCCACAACATAAAGGGCGACATGTCCGAAAAGTGGCGTATCCATGCCAGTTTTAGGCACATTAAATCAGTGTAAAGTGCGCCTGAAAGTCCGATACTTTCTAAAAACTGGCGTCAGGCATACTTTGCATAATGCGCCTAAAAAGGCGCATTGCGCCGAAAACGGCGCATCGATTCAAAAAAGTTGCATTGCGTAACTCGCGGCGCATAGCATATCATTGGTAGTATATGTAATGCGCCTATCGATGTTCATTGCCCGACCGGGATGCGTAACATGTAAGGCGCCTCAATAGGCGCATTTCGCGACGGGGGCGCACAACGCACCATATTTAGGCGCATTACAAAATGTCGTGCCCGGCGTATAATGCACCTAGGTTTGGTGTACAACAGTTCATTTGCAACAAGAATATGGCGTCAAAAATGCAATTACTAGTAAACATTATTAAAGGGGTTGCAAGTAGAAATGTCAGTCCATGGAAAAACTGAAAAATTCCAGCGCAGGTAAAACAAAAATATAAAAACTTTATTTTCCAAATCCAGCAGATCCACACATGATGCGTGCTCACAGGCTACGCGTTTCTAACCATACAGGTTCTTCGTCACAAAGGGGTTGTCTCTCTACAGGGATTGCTGCTTTTTATGTTAAAGATCTTTCAAAAACAAGTCACTTTGCAATATATGTCCATTAACAGTGTCCTACCTATTCCTAGATATCCCCTCTTGTATGGGTTGCATCAGCTCCTCAGGTCGCTATAGCTGCAGACCTGTCTGATGTATCCTGATAGGCTGCCAACGCTGGTCTCTATAGCTACAGACCTGTTCAATCTCTCATGATAGGCTGCCAGCACTGGTTGCTATAGCTACAGACCTGGCTTCTACTGCAGCCTAGTGGAAGCTAGTAAACACGCCCCTGAATTCAAAATGAAACCAAGAAAACAGGACTGAGGTAAGATGAATCAATGTAGTGAGACAACCCCTTTAACTCTTTAGTAGTGTATTATACCACCAACTCCTATACACTACAATAATAGCGCCATGTATCAGAGAACCTCCAAAGTACTGTTAGTTAGCAGATTGGGTCCCCTCAACCACTGGACCCCACAGCAGCTGCTATGGTTATAGTTATCTTCATGTGTGCTGGCATTGTTTATTGGGAAGCACTGTGCTGGTTCTATTTAATGGCACTATATATAGCGGCACACTGATTTCTGGCACACTGTTGGCAACTAAGGTTACTCGTTATGGGGATCCTCTGATGGCACTATTTATTGGAGGGATTCTTGTGGCACCTTCTACAGTCATGGCCAGAAGTTTTGAGTATGACACAAATATGATATTTTCAACTGATCTGTTGCCCTCTGGTTTTTATGTGTTTGTAAGATTTTTTTATAACATACATAAATACAAGCGCAATCATATTATGATTAACAAAAGCTTTTATTGACAGTTAGAATGAGTTAATGCAGCAAGTCAATATTTGCAGTGTTGACCCTTCTTCTTCAGGACCTCTGCAATTCTCCCTGGCATGCTCTCAATCAACTTCTGGACCAAATCCTGACTGATAGCAGGTCCACATTCTGCACAATCAATGCTTGCTTTTTGTCACAATTTGTTGGTTTTTGTTTGTTCACCCGTCTCTTGATGATTGACCACAAGTTCTCAATGGGATTAAGATCTGGGGAGTTTCCAGGCCATGGACCCAAAATCTCTATGTTTTGTTCCCTGAGCCATTTAGTTATCACCTTTGCTTTATGGCAAGGTGCTCCATCATACTGGAAAAGGCATTGTTGATCACCAAACTGCTCTTGGACGGTTGAGAAGTTGCTCTTGGAGCACATTCTGGTACATTCTTTATTCATGGATGTGTTTTTAGGCATGACTGTTAGAGAGCCGATTCCCTTGGCTGAGAAGCAAACCCAAACATGAATGGTTTCTGGATGCTTTACAGTTGGCATGAGACAAGACTGGTGGTATCGCTCACCTTGTCTTCTCCGAACAAGCTGTTTTCCAGATGTTCCAAACATTCGGAAAGGGGATTCATCAGAGAAAATGACTTTACCCCAGTCCTCAGCAGTCCACCCCCTGTACCTTTGGCAGAATATCAGTCTGTCCCTGATGTTTTTTCTGGAGAGAAGTGGCTTCTTTGCTGCCCTCCTTGACACCAGACCTTGCTCCATGAGTCTCCGCCTCACAGTGCGTGCAGATGCACTCGCACCTGCCTGCTGCCATTCCTGAGCAAGCTCTGCACTGCTGGTAGCCCGATTCCGAAGCTGAAACACTTTTAAGAGACGGTCCTGGCGCTTGCTGGTCTTTCTTGGGCGCCCTGGAGCCTTTTTGACAACAATGGAACCTCTCTCCTTGAATTCCTTGATGATGCGATAGATTGTTGACTGAGGTGCAATCTTTCTAGCTGCGATACTCTTCCCTGTTAGGCCAGTTTTGTGCAGTGCAATGATGACTGCACGTGTTTCTTTAGCGATAACCATGGTTAACAGAAGAGAAACAATGATGCCAAGCACCAGCCTCCTTTTAAAGTGTCCAGTGGTGTGATTCTTACTTAATCATGACAGATTGATCTCTAGCCCTGTCCTCATCAACACCCACACCTGTGTTAATGGAGCAATCACTGAAATGATGTTAGCTGGTCCTTTTAAGGCAGGCCTGCAATGAAGTGGAAATGTGTTTTGGGGGAAAAAGTTCATTTTCTAGGCAACTATTGGCTTTGCAATTAATTGCTGTTAAGCTGATCACTCTTTATAACATTCTGGAGTATATGCAAATTGCCATTATAAAACCTGATGCAGTAGACTTTGTAAAAATTAACATTTGTATCATTCTCAAAACTTTTGGCCATGACTGTAGAGAAGGCACTCCAATAGTGCAGATCATGTGGGGAACTATGATGTCACACTTTATGGAAGGTCCACTAATGTCCAGTTTATGAGGACACTCCAATTACATTTTAAGGGGTAACTCTTGTGGTACTGTTAATGGGAGATGCACTGATGGTGCTGTTTATGAGCGGGGCTCTTATAACACTGTTTATGGGGGCACTCTGATGCTATAAATCTGCAATATGCCTGTTGCTTTGGAGGTATGCGCTGGCCCATTGACATTCATTTTCACCCTAATGGCACTGTTTATAGGAAGCAAACTTATGGCCCTATTTGGAAAGGGCATGACCCTAGGCAACGCCTATACTCTGCTGTTTCTAGCAAACCCTCCAATCCCCCACCCCGATTATCTAATAGTAAAGACACGGAGTCACGGATTGGATAATTTGGCCACAGCAGCCATTTTATTAAACATACAAATAAATAACATATAAAATAACAATAATCAATAATTAAAGCAAATGAGCATCACATACCCATTTGCCCCCCTAAAACCGATACCCCCAACAACCTTCCACGACCTCTTTTATGCCATCCTTAAACCACCAACTTGGGGCTGAGGCCCTTGGAGTTAAATCAAAAATCCAACCACCAGGGACTGGCGAAACTCCTCCTTCTTCACACCGCTGTTTTTGCCCCAGCCGTCACCCCCGGCTTCAGGGCACCAAAAAGTCACCTCAGGCGGCTAACCACTCCGTAACCTGCTCCCAAGGACTCTGCCCTGTGGAGCCCCAACTTTCGCCAGCCTGGTCCATCCAAGAAAACTGGGAGCCAAGCCGAAACCTGACTCCGACACTCCTTTAACCGACTCCAAGGACCCCAATCCGCCAGCCGCTGCGACAACCAGCTCCCTTTTACACGAACTTTGACCAACCAGTTTCGTATCCTATTGGCCAACCACCTCCTCTTCTTCAAAAACACCATCACTAGGGCCGGAGGGTGGGACTTCACTTTCACTGCCGACCCCGCCTCGTGCGACGCGCCGGGTCCTGAGGGGCCTCCCACCAGGGCTGCGCCCCCATGTCCGGCCCCGTACTCTCTGATGGGGAAGTTTGTGAAGTTTTAGAACCACCCACAGCCGGAACAGGCTGTGGGAGCCTGAAGCTGTATAACTGCCCACAGCCTGAATGGGAAGTGGGATCCTGAAGCTGTAGAACCACCCACAGCCTGAACAGGAAGTGGGAGCCTGAAGCTGTAGAACCATCCACAGCCTGAACAGGAAGTGGGAGCCTGAAGCTGTTGAACCGCCCACAGCCTGAACAGGAAGTGGGAGCCTGAAGCTGTAGAACCAGCCACAACCTGAACAGGAAGTGGGAGTCTGAAGCTGTAGAACCATCCACAGCCTGAAGAGGAAGTGGGAGCCTGAAGCTGACTGAGCAGGCTCTGTGAAACATAATGGTGGGATTTTCATAGAAAGAAAGACATTCATTGGCATGCATTGTTTACCAAATCTCAAGTCTCCCCAACAATGGCTCCTAGAAGTAGACAAATATGACTTTAAGGGGTTTTCTCACTACAGTGATTAGCCTTTAACATGTCAAGAAAAGTAAATGAAAATTTTTACTAAATACATTCCTCTTTTGATATTACCTTGGTCAGGAGATAAGAGAGATTTTTATCTGCTCTAAATGTGCACACAGGTGTCTCTAGGTTACCTTCCATATCTCCCTTCCTGATTAGACAGAGAGCAGGGCGTGACGTCACCATGGTCTTACTGAGCAGGGTCTTTATCTCTAACAAGATTACACTGACAAGCAAAAGGGTAACAATGTTTTGAACTTGTGAATTTCAGGATCCATGTCTCACCATCCACTAAAGCTTTGAACATGAGGATACCATCATTTTATAGACAATCATCTTGGTTATCTCCTACATAATTTTGACTATTTATCATATGCTTAGTTCTACAGACTTTAGTCATGTAACTTTATTGTTACTGTTTTGCTCGTGGTGGTGGAACAACCTTTTCCTCTTGTATTCTACAAATTACAATCTGTTCTCACATTCCCTAATAGCTCAGTGTGTTATTAGGCTGATTCCCCGGTGAAAGGTCACTGGTTCGAGCAGCCATGAAGAAGATTTCCCATCCAGCTCATCGATAGCGTCTCTGGGCCAAGAAAATTGCCAAACTGCATCATGTGAGGCCCTGACAGCGGGAAGAATATGAAATGAAGTCCATCCAAAGCCAAGAGGTGATGTCCAGGCAAAATATCAGAGTCAACAAGTCGCTCATCACAAGGTCGATCAGTTCTACCGTGACAGACGCGGCAGTGGAGGCGACTTGTAGGCTCCGTAATAGTGAGATCCCAGACGTCCATGCAAGCACCGGGCAACACGCATTACACAGGTCTGGAATGACCGAAAAAAGGGGAAGAAGCCTCGAGTTCAACATCATCATAAGAAGTGTTGAATTTTAGTTTGCAAAACATATGAAAAGTGGTAATAGAGGATTGGAAACAGGTGATTTGGAGCGATGAGATGAAAGTCAATAGACCGGGATAAGGGTCTGGAAGAATCAAGGAAAAAGGAGGCTGATGGATTGAGAACTTGAAGGAACTGTCAGGTTCGGTGGAAGAAGCCTGATGATATGGGGAGGTTTCACAGCCAAAGATGTTGGATACTTGTTGGAGACCAGGATCGATGGTGACCTCAATGCTGAGCTATATGTGAGTGTCCTACAAGATGAGTTACTTCATACACTCGAGCACTATGGGGAGGTTTCACAGCCATAGATGTTGGATACTTGACCGGGATCGATGATGATCTCAATGCTGAGCTCTATGTGAGTGTCCTACAACATGAGTTACTTCATACCCTCAAGTACTATTGGTATGAAAAGGACGGGCTAGTGTTCCAGTAGGATAATGACCAGAAGCAGACGTCAAGGTTGGAAAAGGAATGGTTCAATGACAATGAGGTAGAGTTGCTGCATTGGCCTCCACAGTCCCTAGACCTCAACCCAATCCAACACTTGTGGGTAAAGGTGAAGAAAAAGCTTTATTCGTATCCAGGTGAATCCACCGGTCTGCACCAACATTGGGAACGTGTAGAAGAGACCTGAGATCAGATTTCTGTCGAGACATGCTTGAATCTGATTCAGAGTCCAAAAGGATTCAGGTAGAGCTGAAAGCCAAAGGTGGATTTACAAAAAACTAAAAAAATAATAAAAATTTAAATTTTGACTTTTAGGAGCAAAACAGTAACAATGCAGTTACATGACAAGAATCTGCAGAACTAAGCAGATGCTAAATAGTTGCAAGTCATATTTATGTATGAGATAGCCAAGATGATTATCTATAAAGATATCTATAAAGATATCTATAAATTATGGTAGTCTCATGTTCAAAGATGTAGTGGACGGTGAGATATAGAGCCTGAAAGTCAAAAGCTCAAAATATTGTTACCCTTTTGCTCATCAGTGTACCTTTGGCAAGCAATTGTTTTCACTCTTAGGAGCTCTGTAGTTTTGTTTACTCCAGATTAAATCTCTGCCATTTAAATCACTAGTTATAGAAGAACTAAATATGCCAATCACTGCTATAGAACCACCCACGGCCTGACCAGAAAGTGTGCGTCTGAAGCTGCCTGTGACTCTGTAAAACTGCATGGTGAGAAAATCCCTTTAAAGGGGTGTTCCAATCAGGGACTTTGATGGCATATTAATAGAATATGCCATCAACATGTGATAGGTGCAGGTCCCACTATCTAAAGAACAGGTCCTGAAAGTCTCAGAGAGGTGGTTGGAATTGTCCCATTGGTTATAATGGGAGTTCCGGGGACTGCTAAGCGGTGTGCCGGGCTGCCCTCGAAACTTTCATTGAAAACAATGGGAACAATCTAACCACCTCTCTGTTCAAAATGGAGACTTTCCAGGGCCCATCTTCCGGATAGGTATGGGTCCAGGAGGAGGGATCTGCAACTATCACACATTGGTGGCACCTCCTATCAATACACCATCAATGTGTTTGGTGAGAACACCCCTCCTACCCTTGATGAAATTAGCTAAAACATCCCTCATTGACAATTAAAGGCATTGTCTCACTACATTGATTCATCTCACCTCAGTCCTGTTTTCTTGGTTTCACTTTGAATTCAGGGGAGTGTTTACTGGTTTCTACGAGGCTGCAGTAGAAGACAGGTCTGTAGCTATAGCAACCAGTGCTGGCAGCCTGTCGGAGAGATCAAACAGGTCTGTAGCTATAGCGACCTGAGGAGCTGATGCAGCCTATACAAGAGGGGATATCTAGGAATAGGTAGGACACTGTTAATGGACACATATTGCAAAGTAACTTGTTTTTGCAAGATCTTTAAC
>JAODAL010019537.1:0-37500 GCA_025379985.1 Phyllomedusa bahiana | reverse complement strand
TAAAGGTGGGAGGCCACGCAAGCAAAAGGAAACCTTACAAACTTCATGCTTATGTTGACCTACTTGGTGTAATGATGCTGGTGGACTCCAAACAACAGCAAGCAAAACAGGAAAGTACACCAAAGGTCACATGAAATAGCAGTACCAAGTTTATCAATCAAAAAGACTCACCGCTAGATGATGCAGCAAATGGGCAAAGGCGGATGAAGGCACAGCTTGGTGGAGAGTCCAATGCGGGTATTCTCCACGAATGGGAGAGTAATAATGAAAACTGTTTCTAATGTGTCTAATACTATCTCTCAAAAGCTTGCCCTATGACTGCCCCTAAAACAGGAACCCTAAAGCTTTTTCTCAAATATGCCTCTAACCTATAACTGTTTCTTATACAGAAAGTGGCTTTAGGATGCAGCAAGTCCTGGTCAAGGCCAAACAGAAACTAGACAAACTCCAAATCTATAGTTCTCAAAAACTACCAACTCCAGAACTTGGCAAAACAAACATCATTCTCCCATTATACAAGTCACTGGTTAGACCACACACGGAATATTGTGTACAGTTTCGGGCACCAGTGCACAGGAAAGACATTGTAGAGCTTGAACAGGTACAAAGGCGGCAACAAAAATAATAAAAGGACTGGGTGGACTACAATACCCAGACGGATTACAAGATTAGGGGTTATTTAGTTTAGAGAAAAGACGGCTTCGGGGGGACATAATAAATATGTATAAAATATCAAAGGTCAATATAGAGATCTCTCCCAAGATCTAATTATACCCAGGATTGTATCTACAACAAGGGGGCGTCCTTTACATCTGTAGGAAAGAAAGTTTCTACATAAACATAGAAAGGGATTCTTTACTGTAAGAGCAGTGAGACTGTGGAACTCTCTGCCAGAGGAACTTGTCATGGTGAATTCACTAACAGAGATCAAAAAGGGTCTGGATACATTTCTAGATGTAATAATAGAACAAGTTATAGTGACCGGGATTCTGGAGAAGGGTCTGGATACATTGTACCGGTGAGATGTTAAATAATGAAATAACAGGTTATAGTGACCGGGATTCTTGAGAAGGGGCTGGATACATTTCTAGATGTAATAATATATCAGGTTATAGTGACCAGGATTCTGGAGAAGGGGCTGGATACATTTCTAGATGTAATAATATAGCAGGTTATAGTGACCAGGATTCTGGAGAAGGGTCTGGATACATTTCTAGATGTAATAATATAACAAGTTATAGTGACCAGGATTCTGGAGAAGGGTCTGGATACATTTCTAGATGTAATAATATAACAAGTTATAGTGACCAGGATTCTGGAGAGGGGTCGCTGATCCAGGGATTTATTCTGATGCCAGATTGGAGTCAGGAAGGAATTTTTCCCTAACATGAGGACAATTGGCTGCTACCTCATGGGGGTTTTCAACACTATAGGATAAAAAGCTGAACTGGATGGACGTCTGTCTTTTTTCGACCTTACAAACTATGGAACTGTCATGGATCACGCAGCGGTCCCCTGCCATGGACCGCCAGCGTGTCGTGCCTTCCTGGTACTTGCCTGTCCTGTTGCTTCCTGGAGTCCTGTGTGCGCACTGAGCCTCCTAGGGCGCGCGCGGCAGCTTCCTGCCCTTTATAGGTTACTTGTCTCTGTCTACTTCCTCTTGACCTATGACCCCTGGCCTTAAGTGGAAGTTCCTGCCTTTGTTCTGGGTCAGTCCATTGCAGTCCTGTGCAATGTTTGTTTCATTGCTGTTTGTTGCAGTCTCATGCTGAGTCCATCTCTGAGCTCCTGCCAGTGTCTCTGGACTTATCCCCTGAGATGCTGGTCCAGTTCCTGTAGTCATCAGAGCTCCTGACCATATGTCTGTCATCTCCTGCTGTCCTGTGTCTGCTGTATCTTGCCGTGATCCCCGTCCTGTATCTGCTGTCATGTTCCTGATGTATCCTGCCGTGATCCCCATCCTGTACCTGCTGTATCCTGCTGTTACCTGTCCTGTTCCTGCCGTGGCCTGATGTGGTGTACGTCGTATCCAGCTGCCTATGTTCCTGTCTACCACCACCTGTGTTCCTGTCCTGCACCTCGGCTGTCACCGCAGGTAGCTACGTCAGGGGTAGCGACCTGGGGTTCCCCGCAGCTAAGTCCATCCCGCTTTGCGGCGGGTTCTGGTGAAGACTAGGGGTCCCTTAGACTCCGCTCCCTGGCGTGGTCTCCATATACCATCTCGCCTGCGGTGACCACAGTGGATCCACACCCAGATGTCAGCGGTCGACACTCCAATGTATGCTGTATGTGCGCCACATCCGTTACAGTAACTATGGAACCGAGGCAAGAAACAACAAGATACTTCATCAAGACTTAACTGAACTAGACAATAGACTACAAGACAGAACAATCCAACACATCAGGACAAAACATGACCAATTCCAATGCTTCTATACTCTCCAATAAAGCTGCCATATTCAGCTGAGCTTTATAAAGTATGCTAACGAGATAAGGTGCGCAGCCAGGTCAGCTGACAAGCAAGGATCCTGAGCACTTGTCAGGCAAGCACTAAAAAAGGAGAACAGGCTCAGACTGGTGCACAGGGGAACAGTGGAAATTCAAAGAGGGTCCCTGAGCATGGCAGAAGCAAAAGAAAGATTGCAAAAGCCATGTATAGTAGCTGTAGTGTGGGCCCAAACCATCAATTACACTGGTGAAACCAAGAATCAACTACATTGATGGGCCCCAAAGAATCAACTCTACTGGTGGGCTCAAAAGAATAAACTCCCCTGGGGAGCACCATGAATCAACTCCACTGGTGGACATAAGGATAAACTCCACTGGTGGGCCCCAATAATCAACGCCACCGATGGGATCCAAAGAATCGACTCTACTGGTGACCCTATGAATGTACTTCATTAGTGGACCACCATAACGTACTCAACTGATAGGTCATAGGCATCTTAGTTTGACACTAGGAGAGAATGAAATGGCAGGAGAGTTCCTGCCATCCGTAACACTTGGATCCAAATCCATGGTCTCCAAGCTGGTCTCCACCCATATTCAAATAAAATAGCCTACTGATAGAATTGTTTTATTGTCATCAATTGGCCATGATAGAACCACTTCTTTTTGCATGGGCCATATGGAATTGAACCCGACCGGGGCTTCCCAGAGGACAAATACCGGTCGGTTTACCCGGCCGGTATTTGTCCGGTTTTGAGGCC
Source organism: Phyllomedusa bahiana (assembly GCA_025379985.1). Classification (NCBI taxonomy): domain Eukaryota; kingdom Metazoa; phylum Chordata; class Amphibia; order Anura; family Hylidae; genus Phyllomedusa; species Phyllomedusa bahiana. The sequence continues at coordinate 34,291 of JAODAL010019537.1, read as the reverse complement.
GTCCGCAAGGCCGCGCGGGAGGGGGGAGCAGCTTTTCTCCACGGCGAGCGGAGAAGAGCCCTTGCCCTCCCATTGAGGGGTTCATAATCCGTCCCAGAATAACCGCTTTGAGCGGCGGGGGGACCCTTGGTGCACGGGTTTTCCATAGAGCACAATTGTGCTAATTTTCGGCCGATTTTTCAGGCGGTCTGCAAAACCGCAAACCGGCTGAAAAACCGGCCGAAAACCCGTGCAGTAGGGGACATGCCCTTATATAGCCATTCCCATTATGTCACCGAGACAGACCCAAGGGGCTAAATATGTTAAGATTTTTATTCTAATTTGGTATTAGCAAAGGGATTATTTGGAGACACTGAACATTCTTTTTTAGCTAAGCTATCTTTTTTGAGTCTACCCTAAAGAGAAGGGTAGTAGTTAAATTTGTGTTTTGCATGACATCATCAAACTTATTCCAAAGAGTAAATGCCCCTGGAGGGTCTGTAAAATTTTTTGTTATTATTATTATCCTACATCACATACACACTGAGCCAATCGTGAAAGGAAGCTCAGTCTTTTGAACATAGAAATTAGGTTAAGACCCACCATGGTGTCATCTAGATGTTTGTCTATGCTCTGGCCAGTCAACACTTGTTGGAATACGTAGGATCACCACTAGAAATATTCCTCTTTAACACACAAATTCTCAAAAGACTTCTAATCCTTGACACATACCAAAGGCTTGAACCTGCTTGTCCTTTTGCTGTCTAACCCAACGCCTTCATCCCTATTCTATGCAAGGTGCCCCAATAAAGCTGTACTATTCTCCTTTGCGAGGATTATCTCTTTATGATCTTACATAGCTAACAATGGGCCAATAAGAACATCCTTTCCATTAAACATAGAAGGCTTGATGATGCAAATAGAAAATACGCTAACTGCAGCCTACAAATTCGAGCAAGAATTACACATGGCAACTTAAAGGGAACGTGTCATCAAAAATTTAGTCATTGTTTAAGTCCTGTTTTTTTTCAGACACAGCCCTACTGGCACCAACAACCATGCCAGCGTTCAAAGGCACTCAAATCACCGATTCTTCCCCTACTGATGCTCGGTTTGAACTGCGAGGAGAATTGTTTCTTGACCATGTCTAGCATGCCACTAAACTGCACTGAGTTGCCGCCATGGTGATGGCCGTATTAGAAAATTAAGTGTTATTAGAGCTGTTGGACAGAGTAGTACCTAATAATTGGTCTGGTGAGTGCTGTCCATTAACAGTGTCCGTCCTATGCCTAGTGTGATCCCCTTTGTATGGGCTGCATCAACTTTCAGGTCGCGTATAGCTACAGACCTAGTTTGATTATCCTGATAGGCTGCCAGCATGGTTTGCTATAGCTACAGACCTGTTCCATCTTCTTGATAGGCTGCCAGCACTGGTTTTCATAGCTACAGACCTGTTTGATCTATCCTGATAGGCTGCGAGCGACTGGTTGCTATAGCTACAAGACCTGTATTGATCTTTCCTGATGGTGCAAGCAACTGGTTGCTTTCGCTACATATGTTTAATCTCTCCTGATAGGCTGCCAGCACTGGTTGTATAGCTACCTGGACCTGTTTGTTTTCCTGATATTGCTGCCAGCAATGGTTGCTATAAGGCTACAGACTCTGTCCTTTGATCTCTCCTGATAGGCAAGTCAGCACTGGGGGATTCTATAGTACAGACCTGTTTGATTCTGTCTCTGATAGGACTGCGAGCACTGGTTGCGTTTGCTACAGACCTGCTTCTATGCTGCCTAGTTGTAGATGGCCGATAAACAATTGCCCCTGAATTCAAAGTGAAAGTCGAAGGGAAAACGGGACTGAGAGTTAAGATGATCATTGTAGTTAAGAACAACCCCTTTAAGGGGAACGGATCGCCAGGGAGCGCTAAAGCAGCAGCAGTGGGGGAACTGTAGGTAAGTATAACTTTTTTTTTTTTTTTACCCACTTTGGCTCCATTAAACAATATTTGCTGGATAGCCCCTTTAATCTTTGCTCTGGGCCTCTCTAATCACTATGTTCAACCTTAGGCTGGATGGGCAAATTTGGGATCCTTATCACCTAGGTACTCAATAGATACTCAACACCTTCATACTTACTAACATCTTAATTGTCCCAATCAAGTCATTCAAGCCTCCATCAGTGATGTCCTCATTTGGAAGCAAGAAAACAGAAGACCAGAGAGACGCAGTGCTGGAACCAGGGAACAGAGGAAGGTGAGTATGCTTTTTGTTATTTTAATGGAGCCCCAGAAACTGCCTTTGAGTTTAGGATACGGACAACCACATTAAGTTGGACAGAGTGCTTCCTATCCAACAACGCTCTTGTTCCATCACTTCCGGTGTGATGTCCAATATCCCATTTTACATCACTTCCACTTGTCATAACATAGGGCTTTTATTATGGTAACTAGAAGTGACATCATATCGGACATAGGACCAAAAATGACATCACACCTGAGTTAACCTCTAAAACACCATAAAAAAAACCTCATCCCAACTTAGGGTTATAGTTAGGGATAGGTTTAAGGATAGCATTGGACAAAAAATTTGGGTTGGGGACGTATTGAACCTGAATTTTTTCACCAGTTCAGTCAAACCAGTGAACAGAACAGAGACTTAGGTCCACAAGTCTGGAAACTGTCTAGGTCTAAAATTCCCTGTTTGTTGCCAATGCAAACCAATGAGAGCAGACCGATTAACATTTTTCCTGAGCCACCTATATGAAATGAATGGGGCGGCTTCTGAGTTGGGTTGCTTACGGGCTCTCGATGGTTGCACTTTGGGCAATAAAGTGAATTTTAGACCTAGACAGCTTTCATACATGTGGACCTTAGTGTATATAAGCAACATTTCATGAGCTTTTTTTGATTATACAATATAGGTTTCAGTTAAATGAAGAGTTGTATTACAGGTATTCTGTAAGGGGTATATGGCTGATAGCAAAAATGCTTAAACTGAAACTGTCTGCTGAATTTGATTTGGAAAAAATTAGAAATAAATAACATGTCTCCCTCAGTCATAAACTTTTGTAATGTCCTCTCATCACATTTTCTGTGGGCTTCCTGTAGTTTTACATCAGTTATTCAATGACAGAAAGCTTAGCAGTTCTGTGTATCCACACAGAGGAAACAGATCTGTGTAGAACCCAGGAGATCAGGAGACAAAAGAGGTGTGGCTTTTAGCAGGCAGCCTTCAAAACCAAACCCCTTTGGTCCTACCTCTCTAGGCCTTCAACATGAGGGAGGGAGGTGGGAAGGAGGCAGATAGACTAAGCACAGCAAAGGATCCTGGGGTTTGTAAGTTTCACTCGAAGACAAAGGTAATTCAGATTTTTTCTCAACAGAAATCCTGCAGAAAAGGAGGTTACATTCCTAGGCCTGGAGAAAGGGGACCAAATTAGCACATTAAAAGCATACACAGGGATGATGAATCAAGAAACCAGACATCCGTGTGAGTGACTTTTTTTTTTTTTTTTTTTTTTAACGTTTGGTTTGCCAGACACACCCCTTCAATTCATTATCTTCCATTCTCTGTGTGAAACATTCAATTTTTACTGCTATTTCGTATGGGGTAATATGTAATGTTTTTTATATATGGTCCTGTAACTAAATATGCAATACAAAATTAGAAGACGCAAATAAGGATCACTAAGGGGGTCATGTATGAAGCGGGGTTCTCTCTCTTTTCCTTGACATCCTACGTTGTTGTTGTTGAGAGAGATCCCTCGTTTATACTTGTTCCCCTTAGTGTCTTTTGCTCTTAATTTTGTATTTGCATATTTGTTACGAGGACCAGTATTAAAAAACAGTATATACCCCATAAGAAATAGCAGTAAAATTGAATGTTTCACACAGTAATGGAAGAGATGAAATTGGAGGGGTTGTCTGGCAAACCAAACGTTAAAAAAAAAAAAAAATCTCTCTCAAGGGTTGTCTGGTCTTGAGTCATCTCCCTGTGATGTTTTATATGCTAATTTGTCCTTTCTCCTGGGCCGTAGGATGTAACCTCCCTTTTCTGCAGGATTTCCTGTTTGAAATCTGTTTACCTTTGTTTCGTGAAACTACAAACCCCAGGATCCTTTGCTTGTGAGTGAGAGTGCTTTAGTATTTCTGACCTCCTATCCCACCTCCCTCCCTCATGTTGAAGGCCTAGAGAGGTAGGACCAAAGGGGTTTGGTTTTGAAGGCTGCCTGCTAAAAGCCACACCTCTTTTGTCTCCTGTCTCTGGGTTCTAGCACAGCTCTTAGTTTTCCTCATTATTGATACACCTGAACTGCTCGCTTTCTTACACTATCATAACTGTATGTAAAAACTCAGTAATCCCACAGAAAAATATATTGAGTATGCCCATACAAAAGTTTCTGACATATGGATACCAATGTTATTTGATTTCTAATAAATTCCAAAACAACTCAGCAGACAGTTTCAGTTTAAGCATTTTTGCTATCAGCCATATACCCCTTACAGAATACCTGTAATACAACTCTTCATTTAACTGAAACCTATATTTGTATATCAAAAAAAGCCTCATAAATTGTTGCTTAAATCACTAATGTCCACAATGTATGAAAGCTGTCTAGGTCAAACATGCCTTTATTGCCCATAGCAACCAAATCAGAGCCGTAGCAACCACTCAGAGCGCCCCCTTCAATTCAAATCGTGCTCTGGAAAATGTACGGTCGCTCTCATAGGTTGCTAATGGGCAACAAAGGGGGAATTTTAAGACTAGAACAGTTTCCAGACTTCGTGACCCTAAGTCTATGTTTGCTTCACTGGTTTGACTGAAAACTGGTGAAAAAAATCAGGTTCATACGTGCCCCAACTCCCAAATTTTTTTGCCGACATGCTATCCCGTAAACCAACCTCCCATCCGCACTAACTATAAACCTACGTTGGGATGACGGTTCTTTTTATTGGTGTTTAGAGGGTTTAACTCAGGGCTCGTTGATGTCATTTTTGGTCCTATGTCCGATATGATGTCACTTCTAGTTACCATAATAAAAGCCCTATGTTATGACAAGTGGAAGTGATGTAAAATGGGATATTGGACATCACACCGGAAGTGATGGAACAAGAGCGTTGTTGGATAGGAAGCACTCTGTCCAACTTAATGTGGTTGTCCGTATCCTAAACTCAAAGGCAGTTTCTGGGGCTCCATTAAAATAACAAAAAGCATACTCACCTTCCTAGTGTTCCACCTGGTTCAGACTGCCGTCTCTCTGGTCTGTGTTTCTTGCTTCCAACTGAGGGACATCAATGATGGAGGCTTGAATGACTTGATTGGACAATTATGAAGATGTTAGTTGAAGTAAGAAGGTGGTTGAGTATTGTATTGGAGTACCTAGGTGATAAGGATCCCAAATTTGCCCATCCAGCCTAAGGTTGAACATAGTGATTAGAGAGGCCCAGAGCAAAGATTAAAGGGGCTATCCAGCAAATATTGTTTAATGGAGCCAAAGTGGGTAAAAAAAAAAAAAAAGTTATACTTACCTACAGTTCCCCCACTGCTGCTGCTTTAGCGCTCCCTGGCGATCCGTTCCCCTTAAAGGGGTTGTCTTACTACAATGATTCATCTTACCTCAGTCCCGTTTTCTTGATTTCACTTTGAATTCAGGGGCATGGTTATATTGGCTACTACTAGGCTGCAGTAGATAGCCATGTCTGTAGCTATGTGCAAACCAGTTGCTGGCAGTCCCTATAGGAGTGATCAAACAGGTCATGTAGCATTATAGGATCCAGTGCTGACTGCCTATCCAGGAGAGATAAAACATGGTCTGTAGACTATCGCAACCAGTGCTTGGCAGCATATCAGGAACGATCAAAGGTCTGTAGCTATAGCAACAGTGCTGGCTGCCCTTCAGGAGAGAATATAAAAGGCTATGTAGGCTTTATTGCAACCTCAGTGCTGGCAGCATGCCCTATCAGGGGAAAGATCAAACAGGGTCTGTAGCTATAGAAAACAGTGCTGCAGACCTATCAGGATCGATCCAAACAGGTCTGTTAGCTATAGCAACCAGTGCTGCAGCCTGATCATAGACCGTGATGGAACTGGTGCTGTCAGCATAAAGCAACCAGTGCTGGAAGCTATCAAGGATGATCAAACAGGTCTGTAGCTATTAGCGACCTGAGGAAGTTATGATGGCAGCTCCATACATGAGGGGATATCTAGGAATAGGTAGGACATGTTAATGGAACATTAAACCATCCGACCACTTATTAGGTGTACAACCTGTCCAAATGCTCGATAACACTTAAGTTCTCTAATCAGGCCAATCACATGGCGGCATACTCAGTGCTTTAGGGCATGTAGAATGGTCAAGACATCGATCTGCAGTTCCTATCCCCGAGACATCTGCATGGGAACGAAAAGGTTGATTTGAGTGCCTATTGAACGTGGCATGGTTGTTAGGTGCCAGAAGGGCTGGTGTCGGAGTATTTTCAGTTTATGCTTGGATCTTCCTGGGGATTTTCACGCACAACCATCTATGTAGGGTTTACATGAGAAGTCCGAAAAAGATAAAATATCCATTCCAGGTGAGCTTGCAGTCTCTCGTGGTCCGGGAAAATGCCTCTTGTCCGATGCCAAGAGGTCAATGGGAGAATGGGCAGACAGCCTGGTTCGAGCTGATAGCAAAGGCTTCAGTGACTCAAATGCCACCCGTTACAAACAAGGGTAGGCAGAAGAGCATCTATGAAGACAGGTTCGGTCGAACTTTGAGGCAGAAGGGATAGCAGCTGCAGAAGACCACATCGGGTGCGCCAGACTACTTTGCAGCTTAAGACACAGGAAACTGACGGCTCCAATTTGCCAAGACTCATCGAATTGGCAGTTAGATAGATTGGAAAAACGTGTGCCTGGTACATGATGAGTTCGATTTTCTGCTGCGACATTTGGATGGTAGGGTCAGAATTTGGCGTTCAACAACATTGAAAGCATGGATCCATCCTGCCTTTGTATCACGGGTTTCAGGCCGTGGTGGTATGGCTCTGGTGTTCATGGGTGTGGGGAATATTTTCTTGGGACTTTTGGGCGCCTTGGTACAATTGGAGCATCGTGTTGCAACGCCACAGCCTACCTCGAGTATTGTTGCTGATCCATGTCCATCCCTTTATGTCCCACAATGTCTACCGCCCACATCTGATGGCTACTTTCAGCAGGTGTTAATGCCGCCAGTGTCATAAAGCTGAATTAATCTCAAGACTGGTTTCTTTAGAACATGACATAATGAGTTCTCACTGTATATCAAATGGCCTCCACAGTCATCCAGATCTTCTAATCAGGTCAGGGGTACGATACCGTTACTAGCATACTGGTGTACACACTAATAAGGTGTCCGGGTGAGTGGCTGTATATTGAAAGTGACCTTGTTTTTGGAAGAATCTTTAACATAAAAAGCAAGGCAAATCTCCTGTAGTGAGGACACACCCCGCTTTAACTTTCCAATTCCCCTCCCAATACATAGGAGTAGCTCCATTGTAAGTGAATGGAGTGTAAGCCTCTCCTGTGTGTCGGGACCAGAACCCAGAAATCAAGAGGAACCTAGGATCCTAGGAAGCTCTAAATTGGAGCAATGTTGGAACTGTAGATAAGTATAACCTTTTTTTGAACATTTTTTACCCAACTTTGCCCCATTAAACAACCATTTTTATTTGCTGGATAACCCCGTACTGAACAATACTTCTACATTAGCCCCAAGAGGACTTTGTTGCTTATTTGCTTCCTATGTTCTTTTTTGTAGAGTTTCTGGAGAGGTAATCCTTAAACACTTGTCAGTGTAGCTATAGCCAGGTTTGGGCCGTGTCCCCATGAGGTCTTCTAGCGACCTAAGTGACGGGAGACGGGCTCAATGTACATCCATAGGGGGGATATGGTGATAATGAGTGTGATTCTGATATGACTCATTAGGGGATAATTGCTTTGTTTAGCACAAGAGTAGGTGTAGGTATATAAACTTTCACGCTTTTTCTTGTGCTTCTCAAAATAAACAGCGACGGAAAGTCTATCCACACTGCATGGAATAGAAGGAGATGAATCCTACTTACTCTACTGTGTGCTATAAATATATGTGGCTATAGCTGCAAGGACTTAGAAAAGCCGGATATTAGTGTTTTCACCTTCAGTTGCTTTGGACAACTATCAAACATCTTGGGATTTTTTTAGCATCAAAGTGACTGTAAGCCATTGTTAAGGGAATGCTCTTGTTTTCTTCTTGGCAGGAGAGAGGAGAGTGATGGAGGAAAGTGGAAATTGCTATCTGACTCGATTCAAGTCTCCTCCATGGCGGGGATTCCAAAGATGTTCTGTATTAAGGAACAGCACGAGGAGGAATCTGGAGGCCTTCAGCACATGCGGTTATGAATGCACTATCGTTTTATGGCTAATTCAGCACATCACTGCTCACTTGGAATATATTTAGTGCACACACATTAAAATGATCTTTTGGCTGCGCACAGAGGCCATCACGTTATTACTAAAATATAAATCTATTTTAGGAGCATTTTTTTTTTATACTTTCTTCCCTTTTAGATAATTCATTGCTGCAGTTCCTCTTGCTTTATACTCTGTTCATAAAGCTGTTCCTCAAATTTTCTTCCATAAAGAGAAATTCTGTCTGTTCTTTATTTTTAATGCTGCAAATGGTGAGGTCGAGGTTGGTTCATAGATTTTGGGAAATAATTGGGGGCTTGATATGACTGCTCTACATTTAGTCTTGACACCAGTCTCCTACTGATGCTGTTATACTACGCCAAAAACAAACCAAAACCTAAAAATACGTAATCTTTATTAATAAAAAAAATAAATACACAATACAATACACGTTACAATACCAGTTCTACTGAGCTTGTGGAGAAATTCAAATTTTCTAATATTCTATCCCTAATCCTGGCTGTAACTGTAACTTTACTTTTTAATCTTTTTAAGCCCTAATCCTGACTGTTATCATAACCCTAACTTTATCTTTAGTCCTAATCCTCACTCCCAGAAACCACTGAGAACTGTGAAGCTCTAGATTATACTGTATAACTGTCAACCTTAACCCATAATCTCGTGACCATAACCCTAAGGCCGTGTTCCTAAGGGATTATTCCCGAGGCATTGTGAGTACGTATTGAGACACTCACAAATCCTCGGCGTCGAATAGTAGGGGCGGGAATGGGGGGCGCGGAAGGAGCGAGGCAGGGTAGCGCCGATCCCCGGTCACCATAGACAATGCATTGTTTTACGGCGCCTCCGGCGTTATATTGTGCATGTCACTTTCTCCCCACGCAGCGGATTTGCCGAGGCGGGGTAGGGAGCGCGGTATCCCTTGGGACGAGCGTCGGAGTACACTGTTCTCTTTGTGAGAATGTTGGATTACGCCGGATTGACAGGGACGTTTTGGCAGCCGTTACATGTAGCGCAAAATCCGTGCGCGTGAGAGTACCGGCGCCAAAGTACGTGCCACCAATTATGCACGTGTGAACGAGGCTCCCCTAACCTCTATCCCTTACCTGTATGTAACTGTTACTTACCTTTTAATCTCGCTCTAATCCTGACTGTACAATTAACCATATACCTAAACTCTAGGCCCTAATCCTTACCGTAGCACTTTAACTTAACTCCTGTATAATTTCCGGAATGCTATACTTTAGTCCTAAACTTTAACCCTAATCCTGTCACAGTACCATTACCCTAATCTCTATTACCTTTTCGTGACTGTAACGGTTAACAGTACTTTTTTATCCTAGACTTCGATTTCTGACTGTCTCTACATACCCTAGCACCTTTTAAGTATAGACCTTATTTACTTATCCATAGTCCTTTTAACTGAGCTCGTTTCTTAATTGGATTGGGTTAACAGTACCCGTACTGTAACACGTATCCTGACCTTTAATCATGATGAACCGATATCTTGTCCTGATACCCTAACCTTATCTCGACCCCTTAATGCTGGTCACTTTTACAAGTTCCTTACCATGGGCACCGTGGGGTGACTAGTTTCTACCGGATTGGGGGACCGTTAATCGGAACCAGTTTCGCTCTGTTTTCACTCACTGGTTACACGTTGACTGGACCGTTGGGGGTCAAATGTTGGGGTTACTCGTTTTTTACAGTAGATGACGACACACCACACTACACTTTATTTCTGCTGACCGAGGGCCTACTCTGTGTGAAAAAACCGGCACTACTTAGATGTTAACGCTCCCCTGCGTGGCGTTTTCACCCATCGCTTGCGGTGGTCTAGCGGTTCACCATTCTTACTAAGTCTAGTAATATCACGGAATCAATGAAGCTAACGCACACCGTCTGGTAGATGGAAACAAAAAAGTTATCAGTCTCATTAAAATGAAACTGCATAACAAATATTCACTCTGCTGCACTGATCAGGTGGTCACTTTCCTGGCACTGATTTTTGAGGTCCATCTCTGTGGCTAGTATTTATGGTTCATGCTCTTTGGAAAGCCTAATATGGGATTAACTTTTTTTTACTACTGATCATGAGGTGAACTTTTTTCTGTATCTTGGTCACTCTGCAGGCACAACCATGTGGGTTATATCTTTCTGGCCACTGATAAGTGAGGTCACTCGTACTGGACACTGATCATGGGGTTCACGTTTCCTGGCACTGGTTCATGAGGCCATATCTGCTGGCATCTGATCAGGGGTCACTTTCCTGGCACTGATTCATTGAGGTCACTTGCTGGCACTGATGAGGGGTCACTTTCTCCTGGCTAATATCTGATCAATGAGGGTGGCTTTTTCTGATCAGTCGTCACTCTGCAGGCACTAAACTATGGGTGTTACACTTTCCTTGGGGATCAGCTGTTGATGTCGGTCACTCTGAATCTGGGCACCCCCATCCCCACCCCCCCCCGTAATCAGGGGTACACTTTCCTGGCAGATTGATCATGAGGTCTCTCTGCTGGCAGCTGATCGAGGGGTCACTTTCACTGGCAATGATCATGAGGCTACTGCTGCTGCCTGTTCAGGGGTCACTTTCTGGCACGGATTATTGGAGGTCACTCTGCTGACATAATGTCATGCGGTCACCTGCTGATACTGAAATGGTGGAAACCTTCATTGAGGGGCTATACATTCATAGTGGGTCTCTAATTATCCTAGCGATATAAAGGTGCGGCACCTTGCTTGCTGGTCTGGGAGAATACACTTTCTGTCTTTTTTATCTCACTAGCATAATATGGCAGGTTTTATACTCCTTTGTGTTAGTAAGATAAGAAAAGTTCACATTGGTCTAGCTATTAGTCTGTGAATTGGTTACATCTTATTTGGGATTACTCTCCTTTACGCTCTGGAATGTCCAATAACATGGGTGTGTCCTGGAAGGAGGCTCCATCTTGGATTATACAGAATTTATTGCTCTATAAGCATAATATGTAGCGGCCATTTTAGAAACACTTTTGACAGAAGAATGAGTTTTACTGGCAGCTTTTATGTGATGTGTTGCAATGGCCTACATGTTGTTATACGCCAAGACATTCAAATGAAGGAAACAAAGGTACACACATAATTCATGGGAATTTTTATGCACTGATCATGGGGGTGTAATTTGTGGCACTGATCTAGGGAATTTTCTGATCATGTGGGTCACTGGCAGGGAGTGATATAGAAGGCACTTTGGTCTGTTGGTGTGGGGGGTCACATTTCATGTACGAAATAGAGTCACCAATAATCAAGATATATTTCGAGGTGATTACGGTTGGTTGTACATGTATCTTTATTTCACTAGTTCTTCTCTGATGATCCAATCCATCACTTATATAGCTGGTCCTGGTGTCAAATGGGTGTGACATTGATAACAACCTCTGTGTGAGATAAAATAAGATAAAGCACATTGAGATAATGGTGAAGGCTTCTTGTATAAGTTGAAGAATGTATACCGCAGCATTTATACGGCATTTATGTGGAGCTGGTCAGACAACTTCATGTCTTGCCTTGTCATATGTAATGACTGTGTTATTTTCATAGAAGTGGGCCATATGACTAGACACTGTTGGCCATGTGGTTCATTGGATGCAGGGTAACCTGAAGATCCAGGCTCGCCCAAAGTTGTACCAGACCCTAACTACATGCTGCGCAATGTATCATGATCGGGGTTCTACCTATCTACCTTTGGGTCCCCTCTCTACACCAGGGCCTTGGCTGCGTGTGCAACCTCTGAACTTTCTATAAGTCCTCCTCTAGATCTGGGCATAATTATTGTCACTAGTTTCCTTCCTGGCATATGCCTGTTGACCACACGCTCTCACCCCTCCTTGACTAAATAAAGGTGTTACTGTATAGGCATGATTTTTGGTTGGTTGCTTATTATTTATCTCTCATCTTCTTCCTCCTCCTCCGTTTGTTGTTGTTGAGGGGAGATAAATGAAATGCAACCATCTCATATAATGATGCCTAAACAGTTAAACACCTTTATTTGTAATGTAGGGTGAGGTGGAGGCAAACAGGCATAGCCAGGAAGTGGAAATATAGGGACGTTTAATTTTGCCATGTCTAGGGACGGACCTTTTATTGAAAGTTCTGTGGTTGCAGACACGCAGCGTGCATGCCTGGTGTTTGGAGGGGCCAAATAGGTAGATAGGTTAGACCCCAGTATGATACATTGCAACAGGTAGTTTGGGTCTGGTTTTACAGACATTTGGAGCCTGGAGCTTCAGGTCTACACCAGTGCACTCTATGATACCACTGGACAAAGTTGTCCATGGGTCATTGCCCAGGTCTTCTTGTATAAAATTACAGTCATCTCCTTAGACAAGGCAAGACCTTGATGTGTGCCAGCTGCCACATTAATAATGCCTTAAATTGCGGGTTATAATTCTTCATTATAAAGATGCCGTTCACTCCCGTGAGCTTCAGTAAATGTGCTTTCTTCTTGGTTATTCTCAAACAGGGTTGTTTATCATGGCAGTCCACATTTGACCAGGACCTGTTAGATTTTATGTCTGATGGATTGGATCATCAGCTAGGAGATAGAACCTGTGAAATTAAGATACATTGCTCATGTTCCAAACGTATTACACACTGAATTTCTTGATTTGTGACTCTTGCGTACCATGTATATTGTGTAACACCCCACACCAAACTGCCGACCATAAGTGCTTCTATTATACTCCCTGCACAGTGATACCACTAGATGATTCCAGAAAAGTCATACGATCTTAGTGCCAGCATAATTGACCCCCATGATCAAGTGCCATTACATTCCCCCATGATATTTTGTGTGATCTCCTTTTGTCTCTTTAGAATGTTGTTTATATTCGGTTATATAACACCATGTAGGCCTTTGCACACAATCACACAAAAGGCTTTGCCTGTTATACTACTTTTCTCTACATGTGTTTCATAAAATGGGCGACATATTATGTTATAGACGAAAATTCTGTTGTATCCAACGCAGAGATGGGGCCTCCTTCCAGCGAGCTGTGCAACCCAATGTTGGACGATTCCTGAGCTTTCAAAGGAGTTCGTACCATATAAGGATGTTAAAGCAATCATCAACTATAATAGCTAGGACCATGTGAAATTTCACTTATCTTATAACAGCAATAGGAGTTATTAAACCTGCCATTTTTGATAATAAAAGACAGTAAGTGTATTCAGACCTGCAGAGCATGGTGCTGCACCTTTATAGTTCACTAGGATAATTTGGATGACCCCACTAGAATGTAGGAGCCCCTTTGAGGTTCCATTCCATTCAGTTAATCTAAGCAGGGTGACCGCAATGATCAGTGTGCGCAGCGAGTGACCTCTTAATCCGTGCCAGGAAAGTGTCCGCCGCTGATCTAGTGCAGAAGGTGACCTCTCATGTTTCTGTGACAGGAAAAGTGTACCTGTCTGTGCCACCAGCTGAAGTGACATCAAGTTTAATGCCTGGAATAGATCCCCTGATCAGTGCCTAGTTAGTAGAGTGACCTGCTTGTTCAGTGCTCAGGAAAGTGGACCCCATGGTTATGTGCATGCAGAGTCGACGACTGATCTGAAAGAAAGGCCACCTCGTTGATCAGAGGAAGTGCCAGGAAAGTGTCACCTGAACTCGTTGCCAGCTGAGTGCCCTCTCATGATCAGTGCAAGGAGAAAGTGAACCTCCTGCTCAGTGCTAGCCAGAGTGCCTCATGATTCAGTGCCAGGAAAGTGGACCCCCTTGATCAGTGCCTGTAGAGTGACTCCTCATTTTAAGTGCAGGGAGAAAGTGAAACCCATGGTTTAGTGACCTGCAGAGGTGACCAGATTCGTCCAATTCGCGTGTGTTAGCCTGCATTCTTATTCATCAGTGATCAGAAAGGTCACCTTCATGATCAGTGTAAAAATAGTTATCCCTATTAATTAGTTCCATGTAGAATGAAGACCCTTAATTACTGCAGCCAGAGGTGACCTCTCATAATCAGTGCCAGGAAAAGTGTAACCTCTGATGAGTGCCAGACAGTCAGTGTTACTTTTGGTTTGGCTGTGTCATTTTTTATTGAGATCTGATAACTTTTTTTGTTTTTCAATTCTACTGACCTGGTGTGAAGCTTCTATTGATTCTGTAACAGACTTGGTTCAAGTGTGGATCACCGAGGACAACCGCACGCGATGGTGTAGCTCACGCCAGGGAGCTGGATTCGAAGTAGTCGGTTTGTCACCAGTGCCCGCTGCATAGCGCGGTTGTGACTTTCATCTGTGGCGGGAGTCTACCTGGTCGCTACCACTCGACGTGAATTTGCTTGTGTGCAGACGGCAAGGGGTGGAGGTTGTGTTAACAGATCGTGAGCGTAAGGCGCATAGTCGGGGACAGGCGGGAGCAAGGTCCAGGGCATGCGGCAAGGGTTCGGTGTCGGTATTATATGTAGGCAGAGGGAGTCAGAATTACACGGCAAGACTATTTAAACGCACTCAGGAAACGCGCTTTTTCTCTTAGGGCTATTCCTGGCAACAAGACTCAGCAGAGACAGTGCCCGGTGGATCCCACAAAAACATATATAGGGGTTCAGCACCTCAGGCAATTATTCCAATTACCGGCGACTGTCCATTAATTTACAGAAAGGTTGCGCGACGTGCTATGGGGGCCCTTCGCGCGGGCGCGCATTCGGCGGGCAGAGGAAGTAGAGAGACACAGGAGCGAGGGTTCAGGGTTGAATTGTGGATGGGACGGGTGCGAGCATGGCCATGGCAGCACAGTTCGCCACGGTGCGGCACCCACCGTTTCTACCCTGCCGGTGCTCCCGGAAGGGGAAGAGGAACATCGGGTACGGCCGGTTCCGTGGACTGGGGGACGCCACCGTGACTCCGTTACAGTACTCCCCATCCAACCCCCTTTCACCTCCATCTCCTTTTTAGGCTGCAAAAACCTGCGGATGAGATCTTGATTCTGGGATGTTAGATTCTGTGCTCCCAGGATCTCTCCCTCGGGGCGTCCAGAGCAGCACGTTCATATCAACGAGGAAGAATAAGCGCTATCCCTCTTGACCGTCTTCATCGCGCCTGGATGTCACTTTACTTTAAAGATTGTCAGCGGTCCTCAGCTACGCTGGGGAAGGCGTGATACGTCTTCTTCTGAGCTGATCCGGTTGTAGAAACCTGGAGGCTATGGAGTGGTGGAACTGGAACGAGGTTTTGATCCCCCTTCTGGAGGGAGAAGGAGGCAAAACAGTGGTTGTACGTCAAGGTGTTCAGCTGCCGAAAGCTACTCCTTGAAGGGACCAGGCAAGCTGTTGGTACCCAGATATTTAATACTGGGAATCCCTTCAGCGCGCACATTGTACCACTTCGGAGGAAAGCCAACTTTTGTCCCCTGGGGAGGAGCGTTGGGGCAGGCTGGTCTTCTCACTCTTGTCTGCCTGAAGACTTATTAATGTGGCGAGGCCCCAATACTGTATAGGGAAATGATCAGAGTCTCGTGCCAGATGGCCTTTGATATCCCGGACTTGGGTTATTGACTGCGGGCACTTCTGAATCATTGTTGGGCGGAGAAGGGGGGGGGGGTTCGTGGGTGGCAGCCCCATAGACCACAAAAAAATATGGAGAGAGAGAATAGAGACATGGCTGCTTCCAAGTCACTGATGCGTTTAGAAAAAGAGAACTCGGCCAGGGAAGCAGCTCGGCCCAGTTGTCCGGATACAAATGGACGCAGGTATTCTCCAAGATCATGATTTCACCCTCTCCACCTGCCCATTGGACTGTGGTGTGACTTGGTCGATGAAGAAGTCCAATTGACTTGTCAGAGGGAACACAGCGCACGCCCAGTAAATCGGGGATACTATAAATTGAACACCTCGTTTGGAGCACGTTGATGTGAAGTAATCCCATGGTTGCCGAAATATGCCGGAAGCAAATGATCCAGCCAATTGGAGCTGACGGTACAACCGGGAAGGAGGTATAGATAGTGGGTAAATTCTTTGAGATGTCCGGTCCGTAATCCACCCAGATGACTGAGATAATTCCCGACGATAGTATAAAATAACCGTAGGTCTCGTTGATGAAATCCATGGCATGTGTGTCCAAGGGGATGATTTTTCTGGCACAGGCAGTGGATGAGTAAGAGAACCTGCGGGGTTCCTGTGACGTGGGACCTTGTTGCCGAGCACACGTGGTCCACAGGTGTGAGTGATAGTCCTTGAGCATCTAGTGCCATGAGTCGGCACTCTACCTGTAGTGCGATCTTAGCTGTGGGACTTACCGTACTAGGGATTGGCCCAGCCAAGAGGGCTATTGCCCCCACTCCAGAATCTTTTTCCTGAGTGCCGGTTCCGGCAGTGTAGTCTGCCCGTTAAGAACGTTATTCGAAGATCTTGCGCGGGGGTGTGCCACGTGAACCTACACGGATCAGGTGAAATAATGTGACTGTTGAACCCGGGTTGTTTCAATCCAAATTCACACTATCGTGACATGGTGTATAGGAGGGCATCTGCCGTTGATGTTATTTCTCAAGCAGGCCGGAAGTGAATGCGATAGTCAAATCGTGATGAAAAAGAGAAGAGGACCACCGAGTGGGCGAGGTTTTTTACGAGCTGGGCCGTTTCTGAAGGTTGACAGTAGATTTTTTGGGATCCGTATAAAGTATTGCGCGAATTGGGTGAAATGCCCCTCTCCAGCAGATGTCGCCATTACCTGGGGCTTAACTCTCATAGCTCCAAGAGCTCACGAGTCCTCCCTGTGCTCATATGTTTCCGCATCCGAACGGTTGCGGATAAAAGGTCTTGCGAGAAGATCCACTTGTGAGGAATCATTGATCTTTGGTGCTCTTATTGTGCGTGATGGATGCCCGCCCCTGACCCTCCCTCCGAAGGAGCGTATCCTCTTCCGGAGAACGGCCTCTCCGGGATCAGGCCGGGACCAAGACAGGGTGCTGAGAGAGTGGCTGTGCTTTTAGATCTATAAACCCTTCTCAGCCTCCGGAGGCCAACATATTGGCGTGTTCAGCCCATTCTTCCTGGTGTGGGCTATCAAATGGGTGCTCACCAAGGTGGTGAGAAGTGTCATTAGAGTAGTGGAGGGGAGAATGAATATTTTGCACGTAATGAGTTTGCGAAGCCCAAGCAAGCGCCTGGTACTTTGTGTTAGTCGCTCGAGGCGACAGGACCGGGGGCCATTTTGTAGACTGCAGAGACGTTTTGCATGGGTCCAATTTCCTTTCACAGGCCCTTAGCACGAGAGAGACTCTATGGACCCGAGGAACATGGCACGGGTTCAGTTTCTGGTCTGCATAATATAAAGTGTGTGTGTCGTCCTGATGTGGCGTTACACTGTCGGTTGATGTCACAGATGTACGCAGGTAACATGACGCACTTGTGGTACGAATGAGTTTACTGAAGATCAGGGGAGAAGTAAATCCGGATTGTCATTAGATATAACTATGATGCAGGTTGTAACATATAGAATACGGATGACATCACGACTTGTCGAATTCTTGGGAACAACGTGCTGGAAGCAGTTACAGAGCCCAAAGGGCATCACGAGATATTCGAAAATGCTCCATCTTGCGGTGTCAAAAGCTGTCTTCCACATCTCATCTCCCTCCCGAAATTTCATGATGAGGTGTAATTAGGTCTCTACTCGCACTAGGTCCAACTTGTGAGAAGCACCTTAGCCTCTTTGAGGCGGTCAAAAGTTCAACGATCTAGTAGGACTGAGGGTTTTAGCGAGGTTGTTTCACGGGTGCTCTTATTTAGATCCACTGGTAGTCAGATACACGGAAATGGAGGAATCCATCTTCTCCTTTCTAGCACGAAGAAGAAAAACCACGGTCTGGGCTGGGAAGAGGATTTGGCAGAATGACCTTTCTGCAAGTTCTCTTGTTGTATATATGGCAACATGGCCCTGAGTCTTCCGGATCTATGGAAGCGGCATAATTGTGACCCTCACAGGGGAGGAACGCTGGTTCCAGGAAGGAGGATCTATTGGGCACCTTATCGTTAAAGGCCACGATTCTGTGGCGACAGCGTATTGGGGGATCCTCTACGGTGAATACGTCCCTAATATCCTCTGTACTCTACAGGCAAAGGACGACCTTGGCGCGCAAAGGTGTCAGTTGGCTGGCAGCGGCTCTTTGTGTAGAAGTGGCTGGGCACCCTGACTTCCATGTCGAGGTGAGGGGCGTGGACGGTTTCAAGATCTCTTACTCACTAAACCTTCAGTGAATTTACAATAAGCGACCTCCTCCGAAACCAGTGAATTAAAAACCAGTCCACTACTTACCTCTACTAGACCTGACCACCCCCGGTATTAACTAGCTACTGTTTACTGTTAGTCTTGAGAACATGCACTCCTTGAACAGTGGTGGTGGTTGGACAACACTCTCACTCGGCGGCTTGTTCTGAAGTGTGTACCAGAGGTGGGATTGCACCGCATCTATACACCTAATGGTATGGTCCTATTTCAGGCCGCGGGACTGGGCGCGCAGAGTAATGGGGAAATCCCCCTGGTGGGTGCCTCCTCGTGCCGCTGTGGGCCCCGGAGGCAAGTGCGTCGCTGCCCGGGGACCGGTCCAGCGGCATCTCCCGGGTCACTGGACGCTAATGGGAACCTGCGTACTCGAGCTCCAGAGACTAGCCGGGTGTTCGGGGACTTATGTCCAGACTCTCCCGGGCTCATTTGCCGCCCTCTGCGCGGGTGGTCAGGGTGGAGCACAGCCGCCAAAGCGCTGTCGCCTCCGGATGAGTTTCCCGTTTGGGATTCCACGTAACTCTTCTCCGGCAGGCTGAATCGGCCATTAGGCTTCAGCCTGCCAAGGCGTCGGCCCATGTTACTGCACTGTTCTGTTTGGCGGTGCGGTGGTAGTTCACTGTCAGTCGGCCTATTGCAGGGACCGCAGATTACGGAGCCGGCGAGGCCGGAGCAGGAGCCGACCCAGGTAAGTGGGCTGGCTGTTTTTTTTTATTTAACTACCTACAAGGGTTGGTCCATGGCGTACAAAATGGGGGGGGCCCTGTCTCAAGGGTAGGCGGCCCTGCTACAAGCGGTGAGTGGGTCCTGACTAAATGGGGGGGGTGTGAGTCCCTGGATACTAGGGGGGCCCTACGCTGATTATATGTTGTTTTTGTTTTTATTTGGTACCTGTCCTAACAAGGGCAGAAAGGGGTACCTTGGCTTACCGAAGGGGGGAACCTGGACTAAAGGGGGTACGCCTGGTAGCAAGGGGGTACTCTTGGTGCTAACAGAATGGGGCCTCTGACTAAAAGAGGCGGGGCCCTTGCTACAAGGGGGGGGCCCTGGCTTCAAGGGCTCAAATTATGAGCTATATATGTGTGTGGAGACCACCTAAAGTGTTGGTCCCTGGCGCTCACCAAGGGGCGGAGCCCTGACTAAATGGGGGTCCCTGGGGCTACAAGGGGGGGCCCTGACTCTATCTAATAGGGGATGTGTTCCATGGCTACAAGGGGGGCCCTGAGCACGCTAAAGGGGGGGGGTCTCCTGGTCTACAAGGGGCTGGACCTCTGGCTACAAGGGGTGGGGCCCTGACTAACAGGTGGTCCCTGGCTACAAGGGGGCCAGCTGACTAAAGGTGGTCCCTGGTACAAGGGGCCCTGGTACAAGGGGTGGGGGTCCCTTTGGCTTCAAGGGGGGTGGACCTGACTAAGTGGGGGGGTCCTGTCTAGCAAGGGGGGCCATGACTCCTAAAAGGGGTGCTCACATGGGGCTACATAGGGGGGGCCCTGCTACATGGGGGGGGCCTCTGACTTAAAGGTGGTCCCTGGCTACGCAAGGTGGGTCCTGGCTACCTAGGGGGGGCCCCTGACTAAAGGGGGTCCCTGGCTTACATGGGGGGCCTGATAAAGGGGTGTACCCTGGCTTACCTAAAAGGTGGGGGGCCCTGGCTACCATGGGGGGCCTGGCTACAGAGGGGGAGGCCTGACTACAAGGTGGGTCCCTGGACTTACAATGAGGCTCCCTAGGGCTTCATACAAGGGGGGGCTCATCACTGATTTAGAAAGGGGAGGGCCCTCGGCACTTTCGAAAGGTGGGGCGCCTTTCAGGCTACAAGGGGGGCCCTGGATAGTAGGTTGGTCCATTGCTACTAGGGGGCCAGACTCTGGACCCTTCAGAAGGGGGCCCTGCTTACATGGGGGGGCCTACTGATCTAAAGGTTATGGTTCCTGGCTACAAGGGCTGGTCCTGCTACAAGTGGTGGGCCCCCCTGATAATAGGTATGGGTCCCTGGCTTCTAAGGGGGGGGGGGCACCTGATCTCTTAAGGGGTCGGGCCAGACTAAAGAGGGGTATCCCTGGTACAAGGGGGGCCCTGATAAAGGGGGTCATCGGCTAAAAGGGAGGGGGCCCTGGATGTTCAAGGGGAGGGCCCTCCTGGCTACAAGGGGGGGGCCCTGACTAAAGGTCCTCGGTCTGTGGGCTTACAGGGGGTCTCCTGCTACATAAGGGGGGCCGATGACTTAAAGGGGGGCCTGGCTACATATCAAGGGGCGGAATCCTCGGATAACATGTGGGCTGGCCCTGACTTTAAAGGTGGAGGTTCCTGGCTACAAAGGGGTGCCCTGGACTAATGGGGGGACGCTGGCCTACAAGGGTGCGCGCCCTGGGCTACAGGGGGGTCCCTGACCTCAAAACCTAAGGTGGTCCCATGGCTACATAAGGGTGGGTCTCCTGGGTACAAGTGCGGCCACTGACTAAAGGTGGTCCCTGGTACAAAAGGGGGGGGGGGCCCTGACACTAACAGGGGGGGCCCTGACTTAAAGGGGCCCGGGTACCCCTGGCTACAAGGGCGGTGACTGGCCCTGGCTACAATGGGGGTCCCTTGATAAAACAGGGGGGCCCCGGACTAAAGGGCGGCCCTGGCTACAAGGGGGGTCTCTCCTGGCTTACATGTGGTCCCTGGCTAAAGGGTCGGCCTGACTACTAAAGGGGGTTAAGCCTACAAGGGGGCCACGAGACTTATAGGGCTGCGGACAGTGGGTCCATGGCATACAAGTAGGGTCCTGGCTATGCAATGGGGCGGGCCCGAAATACAGGGGGTACCTAGACTACAAAGGGGGGCCCTGGCTACAAGGGGGGGGGGGCCCTGGACTACAAGGTGGGCCCTTGGCTAGAGCAAGGGGGAGTCCTGGCTTCAAGCGTGGTCCGGGGTCGCTGATACTACAATAGGGGGGACCTGACTACAAGGGCGGGGCGCCCTGGTTATAGAGGGTAGGGTCCCTGGTCTTATAAAGGGGAGGGTCCCCACTCTGACTACGTAGGGGCCGGCCTGGCTATAATGGGGCGCCCTGACCTTCAAAGGGCCAGTTCCTGGCTTCACAAGGCGTTGGTCCCTGGCTACAGAAGGTGGTCCCTGATGATAAAATAGGGGGTCCCTGAATACAGGGGTCCTGGGCTACAAGGGGGGTCCCTCCCTGGCTTCAAAGGGGGGGGCCTCTGGAATACCCTATGGGGGGTCCCTGGATACATGAGGGGCAGTCCCTGACTAACAAGGGGGTCCCTGGCTACAAAGGGCGATTCCTGGTCCTAAGGGGTGGTCCCTGGCTACAAGGGGGGCTCCCTCTGAATTACAAAGGGGCGAGTGTCCGATGACTTAAAATGGGAGGGCCCTCTGACTACAACAGGGGCCCTCACTACAAGGGGTATGGCTACAAGAAGGGTAAGGTACTGGCTAGCAAAGGGGGGCCATGGATAATAAAGGGGCAACTGGCTTCAGGGGGTACTGGCTACCCTTACAGGGGGCTCCCCGTGACTAACAAAGGGGGCCCCTGACTATCCACTTGAGGTGTCCGGCTACATGGGTGGCCCTGACTACTCAAAGGGGGCCCTGACTATCATAAGGGGGCCCCTGGCTACTTAAGGGGGGCCAATATGGACTACAAGGGGGGGCCCTGCCTAACCTACAGGGTGTGGTCCTCGACTTACAATGGGGTCCCTGGCTACCTAAAGGGACCGCTTTAACCTACCTACGGGGGGGGCGCTGACTACAAAAAGTGGCGGGCCCTGGCTTTACTAAATAATAATGGGGTCCCCTGGTACTACTCTACACGTCAGTAGCTAATAGGGGGGCCACCTGACTCCTGTATTCTACCTCTAAAGGAGGAACCCTTCTAGAACTGTCCTGCAAATACCCTAGAGGCCTTAAACTGCCTGTTATAGCTACTTCATGGTAATCCCTAACTGCCTGTATACTACCTAATGTGGGGGTCCCTAAATGCTTGCAGCATTATAATAAGGGGACCCTTAAACTACATACAGCTTTCCTAATGGGAGTAGGAGAACCACCTATCTCACTAGAGCTGGGGTCTGCTTGCCCTATGTTGCCTACCTACCTTGGCGTACTTGTTCATACCTACCATGGTATTAATTGTGGGAGGGCTGAAGCGCACTAGTATGTCTCAGCTTCTATACCTCCAGAGGTTATAGTTCCTCTCCCACACTCCATCCCTTTAGGGATAACTAGGCACAACTAAGTTATGTGCCTTACCCTGCTCTCAACCACCCCTGGGGAAGGGAAGTGCAGTTTGTACCAGAGGGCTTGGGAGATAGGTACAGAGAGTGTGCTGGGGAGAAGGAAATTGAGGATCTAAGATTATTTGTGTTGTAATTTTCTGCTTGGGATGAGCTGTGGCTGGGAGACAATGTCATCATGATAGGTGTGGAAACTGATGCAGAAGTAGAAAGGGTATAAGATAATGACATCATTAAGAGAAGAGATTACGATTCTCATCAGATATGACTTCTCCTCGGAGTCCCTGATTTTACTTCTAGATTGGGATCGCTCAGTGCTGCGATTTCACTGTAATGATTGACCTAGCTTGGGTTGTTCTGAACTCATATGTGGTCTCTATTAGGTGGTGTTGTAGGTTATACCATTGAGCTGGTGGCTGACGCTCTATGTGTGTCTCTATATTGTTGGTGTTGTTGGTTATTGACCTGCTGAGCTGGTGTCCCTGAACACATAATGTGGTCTCTTGTATGCACAGTGTTCTAGTTGATACTCTTGAATCTGGTGTCTTGACACTCTATCGGGGTCTTATTTTGGTCGTGATGCTTCCTATGGCGCGGGTGTTGTAGGTTATTCCGTGGATGGGTGTTCCCTGACTCTACTATGTGGGTCTCTATATGCTAGGGTTATGTTGTAGAGCTGATATAAACTGAGTGGGGACTTGTGTCTGACCTGTGATGTGGTCTCTATAGTTGGCGGTGTTGTTAGTTTATTACCCTGAGCTGGCGTCTGTCCTCTTATGGAGGTCTCTATATGGCGGTCGTTGTAAGGTTATACCTGAGCTGGGTTTATGACTCTATGTGGGTGTCTCTATATGGCGATGTTGTAGGTTTATAGGCACGCCTAGTATAATTGCAAGCGTTACATTGTGTCCCTGATGTGACCCTGTGTGATGAGGCTTGCAGGAGTTAGACTTTTGTCTTTTTGCTGGTGTTTATTTTAGTAGGTCGGGTGGTGTGTGACAAGGGAAACATAGGTGGGGGGGATATTGTTTGTGGGTTGGAGGGGATGATTAGTATGTGGGTGGAGGGGAGGCGCTGGTATTGTATGTGAGTCCGGTGGAGGGGGATATTGTATGTGAGTCGGTGGTGGGTATATTGGTATGTGGGTGGAGGGACGCTATTTGTATGTGGGTGGTTGGTGGTTATTGTTTATGTGGGGTGCTGGAGGGTGGATGTATTGTGTGTGGGTGTGAGGTGGATGGATATTGTACGCGGGGTGGAGGGGGATATTGTATTGTGGGTGGTGGTGAGGGGATATTGAAGGTGAGTGGACGGGGAGATTGTATGGGTGCGAGGGGATATTGTATGTGGGTAGGTGGGGGATACTTGTAGTAATGTGTGGTGGAGGGCGATATTGGTATGTGAGTGTGAGGGGGATATTGTCATGTGGAGTGGGGGATATTGTTTGTGTGGTGGAGGGGTGTATTGTAGTGGGGTGGGGAGGAATATTGTATGTGGGGCGAGTAGGGATATTGTTATGTGGGTGGAAGGGGATTTTGTGACTGTTGGGTGGAGGGGGATATTGTATGTGGGTGGAGGGGGATATTTGTATGTGGTTGGTAGGGGGATATGTATGTGGTGATAGGAGGGGGATCCTATTGTATGTGGGGGGGGATTATAGTATGTGGGTGGGGGGGAATATTTGTATGTGGGTGGATGGGGGATATGTTTGTGGGTGGAGTGAGATGATTATTGTATGTTGGGTGCGAGGCGAGATATTGTATGTGGGTGGAGGAGGATATATTGATATGTGGGTGGAGGGGGGGAGGTGTGGATGGATGCTTGTATGTTGGGTGTGAGGAGGTATTGTATGGGGTGGAAGAGGGATTTTGTATGTGGGATGGAGGGTGCGATCTTTGTATGTGGGTGGATTTTGGGGATATTGTGTGTGGGTTGGGTGAGGGGATATATTGATGTGGGCGTTGGAAGGGGGAAATTGTATGTGGTGGGAGGGGATATTGTATTGTGGGGGGGGGGGGGGGATATTGTATGGGGTGTGGAGGGAGGATATGGGTATGTGGGTTGGAGGGGGATATGGATGGGTAACTTAGCACCTGTGTTGATTGTTATGTTAGAATGTTAATGTGGATGAATTACATTGTTACTTTCACTAATACGTTCTGTTTTTGCACACGGTAGATTGGTTGTTATCTAATCGGGGCGCGATTATGTCCGAGAGGCCAGGTTATATTATTTTTTCATGTTACAGGTAGGGTGGGCCACCGAGATTCAAACTCTCCATCGTGTGGCGCCCAGACCCCCCAGTCCGGACACGGGTTCTTACTGATGATGTCATAAGTTTCAATGACCCATCAACAGCTAATCATCAGTGGCAACTACGTGTTTGTTGCGCCTTCGATCTCTCTACACCTGTTGTTTGACACTTATCCTCTGCCTTGTCAGTGCTCATTGGTCTCCAGGACACCACTCGCTCTATGGTGTTAGTCCATTCCTACCTCTTTTGACCTCTTCTTAAGCCGTCATCCACTGTGCACGATTTTATTTTTTTCTAATTTGTCCTCTTGCTTAGAGTGGTAACTCAAGGGAGTGGTTCTAGGATCTTCACCTATTTTCACTCTTACACATGCCCTTATAGGACTCATAGACCTATTAAAGCAGATTTGGTTCCAGTTACCCTTCTTCTACGTTGATGACATTCACCAAACTATATACATTCATCCTCGAGAAATCAGACTCCATGCCCTGTACCAGAAAAACCTCCGTGGTGGTCTTGTCTGCCTGTTATCTTGTTCTCGTCTCTATCTCAAACTAACCTTTGCCTTAAAAATGATTTTCTCTGTGTCTTTCCGACCATCTTACTACAAACCCCCCATTTGCTATTTCTGTCTTCAGTGTTTGTGGCACCACCTATAGATCTCCTTGGCAGCTGCGACTCCGGTGTCATCAGGGTTTGTTCATAGAACTGCTGTTCCGCGTCCTTCTCCTGGACTTGCTCCTGTCAACCGCTACACCTCATGAAAATCCCCTGAATCCGTCCTTTTTCCTTATCTTGTGTATGGCGAAAGTATAACTTATTGTTCTATAAAAGCGTTTTTGTCAATCCATAAAACAGATTAATTGTAAAAACATTGCGTAAAAGACGTTTCACCAAACACAACCACAAAGTTCGGTGGTGTGTGTTTTGTATCTGCATTTTCTGGCTGCAGCAGGAAATACACCCCATAGTTTTAAATATAGGGCGTCTCTTCTGCGTAAAATAGATCAAGAATTGACTATGACAATTACTTATGTTTGGATCTTGAAAGACGCATGGGTTTATGATGTGTAATAGAAACACGTATTTGTCAGATATATGAAGATGTGTTTTACGCATATTGCTTTTCATATGTTTAAAATATCACAATGAAACGCACGTGGTTGTTGACAATTCGTTTGGGGTCCATTTTTCAATTACGTAAAATGTACCCAAAAATGTATTTCAAGGACCGCCAGTGTTGAGCATTCCCCAATATCTGTTTTTGTTTTTTTTGTTAGCTTGGATACTGTAAACTCTGCTTTTACGTCTCCTCTCTGATATAACTCTCCCCTCGTCAATTGTCAGATGAATTGCTCAGCAGCAGCATCACTTGTTTTCTTTACTCTGAGCCGCTATACTGATGGTTCTTCTTCTCACACATGAGCTCTCCACAGTGACTGCACCCTGCGTACATCTCATCTCTATCTCTGCGGCTACGACCCTACACGCTCTCTCCGCAACTTTCTGCTGATGGTCTTAGGAATTTCATCCTTCATACATCTGAAGCTCGCGCCATGCCCGTCTCCAAGGATGCACATACAGTTGAGGTGATAATAACTTCTGTGATCTGGACAGATCGTGTTTTGCATCATGGATTTCAATATATCTGCGTTAGCGATGGAACCCCTGTTCTCGTGGCTGGCAGAAAACAGAACATAGGCGATCTGGGGTTCTACAGAGGTTGTTTCACGTTTGATTTTTGCCATTCAGAGGCTCTGCATATTGCTGTATGAAAAAAATTGTGAACGCATCTCCATGGTTAGTGGGTTGAAATTGGATAAAGGAACCGTCGGGATTGAAATAACAGTGAAGCAAAGGAGGGAGACCTGCGGATGGATGCTGGAAATTAACCCTTGGGGCACACTTTGCTGCGTGGTAGTTACTGTCTCATGCCATTGTGTGATTGTATGTGAAGTGACTGTGTGGTGTTAGGTGGCTGTTAAGCAGTGAGAGCAGACGAGAGGGTTTCATGACGGTGAAATACATGTGACCCTTTTTTTTGTCCCAGCTAGATGGTAGGACACAGAAGAATCTTTTCTTTTTAGTTAAAACAAGCCCCTTCTCTCCTTACTGCGAAAATACAGCCGCAGGAGAAAACCATCCTCTAAACATAAGTCTTATGCATTTCTAAAAACTTACGACCTCATGGAGGATTTTTTAAACTAAGTATAAAATTTACTAGGAGAAACTGGAACTATATCTGCTTTCTATGCAGTTTTGTCTAGAAGTGTGGATGAGTTGATGAATATCAGACCACAGGCAAAAAATGCTGGACGCAATCATCATGATGAATCAAACGAACTGATTGCAGTGTGCTTTCCATTCTAAAGAATTTCAGGATGATCCATCCTGTTTACCTAGAGCTCAGTTGTATTCTCAACTTCCAGTTCCTCAAGGCACACACACCAACGGGTCAGTTTCTAGGATATCACAGATATGCACTGACCATATATTTTTATACGATCAACTCGTGCAGATGCACACTGCTCAAATTAATTATATCACGCTGTGCAGAATCTGCACTGACATAATTTATATCACCTTTGCTACTATAGAGGGGATACTCTGAATATCTGACTGTTAGTGGGTTACTTGAGGTCTGGAGTTGAGAAACAACTATCCATAGAGGATGCTGTGGCTGGGAAAATGTACTGGCTGCTTGCAAGTCGGATCAATGGGAAACCATGGCTCCAGGGTCATGTCACAACCCTCCATACCTGTGAGGCTGAAATCCTACTCAGGAACTATCAAGGCACATCCATTACTTCAATAGATCTAAATCGACTAGTCCTAATTTTTTACCTCTGTCTCCCTCCACTTTATTATTTCGGAACCATCTATCCTGTTACTTGGCATATTGCAATGGTCTCATAGTACAGTAGAAAATACTCGGATCATATATGGAGCATATAGTTTAGTTATGTAATCACTTTCTGTAGACACAAACACTGAAAAGGTTATTAGAGGTCTCCGTAACCGATTCCTCAGGACTGAACATGAGGCTATGTCAACTGATACATCGCAAAACAATAAACTTACGCAACAAATTGTCTAATATTACAGTGAATATACAAACATCATAACTGTCATCAGTTGTTCAAAGTTGACTTGTAATGTACCCCAAATGGTTAACCGCTAGCCGCAGAGAAAAAGGTAATCCTGTATCATTACACATCTGAACCAATATAACGTTTTATCGTTTGGTTCATCAGACCAACAGGTTTCAGTAATCCCATGTCCTTATGTATTCACAGCAATACAGTAATTTTAAAATGCTGTTCCAATATCCAACCACCTTTTAGTATTGCTTGTACCGTGTGCTGCACCACATTTTTTTTGCGTGGTGGTTTTGCGCAAAACAGTAGATTGACTTCTGGATTTCCTACAACCCCACAGTTTACATTAGGGATTCTTTCAGTGAGTCTCTCGGAATATAGAAACTGGTTCATAATTCACCGGATCGACGCATTTTTTGGTAAATCATTCTGTAAAAATATCCATTTATCTGTGATAGGACTTACAGTTTGGATTTTCTATTGTGGTTAACAGTAGCAACTAGTTAGATGCATTTTCTGCAGATTAAAATACTGAATTTGAAAAATAAAAATCTGACCTCTAACTCGTAGGTGCGGAGGTAGACATAGGCTTTGTATCTATTGTCTTCGTAGCGCAACAAACTGTTTGTGGGCTATTTTGTGTTTGATTTTTATTAAGCAGGCATTCCTTCTGGAACAAAACTGCCTATGAAGACGCAATTGATGCCAGTGCGTTTGGCGCTTTGGTGTAGTCATGGCACTGACAGAAATCACCCCCCACCCCCTTTAACCTCTGCTATCTCAAGCTGGCTCAGCCTCTCATAGGTATATTCTTGTTAAAGTCTATTCTTGGATATGATGCGGAGTTGTCACGGGTGCACCCTGGCAACGCCTCAAACCCTGGGTTGCTGGCGGCGCACCCTTGAGCCCTCGAGTCTAGCGGTGGCCGCTGCCCGGCCATGTCGCTTGGCAGCCGGGTCGCGCTTGTCCGCTGGGCCAGGCACCGAGTCCCTGCCCACTTACCTGACCACGCTCCAGTGCCTGTTGCGCACTGTCTTCCGCAGCGCATGCGTCCCCGAACCACTAAGGCGACCGCGCGCGACGACTTCTGTTATATTTAAAGGGCCAACCACTATCCAGTAATTGTGTAATTGCGGTCTCGCTGACCTTATTTATATAGTCCTGACCTCTTCCTGATGCCCTTTGCGGTATTCTTTAGTTGTTATTTAGGCACCTACTGCTGTGAAAGTGCTCCTTGTAAGTCTTGATAAACTCTGATTACGTGTTACCGTTTCCGTTTGCCTGCCACGGTCCATCGACTCGAATTCTTGCGCCTGCCATGACTTCCCTGCACTTGTCCCGCAGCGATATCCTCGAACCTTAGTGTGTGTGTTTGTCCTGAATTCTCCTGTCGTCCTCCGGACTATGAGCATTTGCACTTACGATTTTTTTGTACAACAGCTACACCTCGGAGCATGCCTCCGCAAGCAAGTACAATGTTCATGGGTATTGCGGACCTGGTTGACTCCCGCCGAGATAGGTCATCCTGCTTTGCTGGTGGATCTCTGCGTGAAAAAAACCTGGGATTCTGACTTTAGATTCCGCTCCCTGGCGTTGGCTATTGCCTTCGCTTACGGTGTCGAGTCAGAGGATCCATCATCATGCCTCCCAACCGTTGACACTGAGACGAATTGACTCGGACATGTGGTGAGCCTCCTGTTCTTGGATGGAACAACTGTTAAACCGCTGTAAACCGTGCTTCCAGCTCAGTTTCAGGGTGGATTAGTCTAATATTCTTTTAGCCTTGCTCATCTTCATGTAGGAGCATCACGCGAATCTTTTTTTCAGATCCTTTTGGACAGTCCTTTGCCAATTTGATGGGGCCATGTTGAATTTCAACAAGGTGTCCAGTATGAGAGAGTGTACGAGAGCGATTGTGCTCAAATTTGATCCATACCTACCTCCATATTCATCTCATGTGGACAGTGTCTACTGCTTACAAGTAACATGTCAATGTGGAGGAATATGGAAAATTGGGCACATTTTGTCCATGTACTCAACTTAAGGTGTACTCACTTCTTGTTTGAACAGTGGTTAGACACTGATGGCTGTTTTGTGCCTGAGTTTATCTTTGAGGGCACACCAAATTAATCCACTGTTATACAACCTGTCACTGATTAAGACTTTACAATTGTATGTAAGATCAATGTGTAACGTTCTTGTATCCTTGAGTGTTGTCTCATGAGAAAAGATATTATACCAATTTTTACTAAATTGTGAAGGGGTGTGTTCTCACTTTTGTGAGATTACTGTAATTATAGCAAGGGTATTGTAGTTTTGTGGTTGCGAACAGTGACCAGTAGATTGGTGCCCCCTGTTTGGGTTACGAACTAGTACGTGTATACGGGATCTGTTCGAGTCAATGTACTAGGCATTTGCTTCTTAAGGGATTATCTCACCACATATGCACAATAGCTTTTAGACATGTGGGCTGATAAGTAAATAAAGGACTATTACCACAAATACAATGCTCTTCTGATTTTGCGCTTCTCTTAGAGTTAAGAGCTGTCTCTTATACGCCTGTTTTTGTAAAACAGCTTCCCTAGGTCACACCAAACGCATCATCTCTGCTTTCACAGGCTTCGGCAGGGGGCTGGAATGGTGACATTGTACAATGGGGGGCCTGCAGAATCTAGGTTCCAACAACCTCCAGTCATAAGGCGGGGTACAACTGGAAGGAGTCAGGCAGTAAATGACAGAACCAGTGAGTCAACTGAAAGTCAGTAAGTGGCCAAGTGGATGCACAGCAGAGAGCAGTACATGTCAAACGGGAGAGAGAGTACACTAGGGGACGTATGTCAACTAGGCTTTTGTAGATTGCTGGGCGTAATTTCCGGTGCACGTGATTTGTACCAAATTGTGCCCCGCAATTACTGTAAGTCATAGCACAATTTCATTTGAGATCTATGAATTATGCTCTGTTATCCCATTGCTTATTGAACACAGTGGAAGATGTAGAAGTGAACATGTAGGCGAGGTTTAATTAGAAGTCTATGGAGCTGGCTCCGCTGTCGCTGTAGAAGTAGCGCTGGCCAGCGCGCGTACTTCTAGAAAACATGCGGGTTTGTCGTAGAATATTGTGCCGCAATTATGCCATTATCAACATAGATCTAAGACCCAAAAAGCCCAAGTAGAAATAAGATAATACTGACAGTGAGAAGGCAGGCCGTGTTAAATTGTTTCGAAGGGGAATAGGGGGTGGAATGAAATGGTGTTAACCTGGCCTGTGTTGTGTAACGTAAGTGTGGTGAGGGCAACATCAGTATAACGAAAGGGACGGGAAAACAGTGTGGACGGTAGAGGTCTTTGGGCGTTTGCCCTGAATAGGACTGTTATAGCATATGAGCTGAGGATAGCACTGTTGCACCAATGTTTGTTAAAATTTATAAATAGAAGATTAAAATTCAGCAAAGCTTGTTACAGTTTATTTAAAGATACACGCAATTGTGACGATTCTTGTCTTGACGCACATTTCAACATCACTGCCATGATGTTCCTTCATATTTAAGAAAGGAAGCTTATTTGATTACCAGTAGACTGACATGCGCTTTGAAGTTCATCTAGGATGGCTCTGTTCTAGCCTCGTTTGTGCCACTATCTAGTTTGCAAACTTTTAGAAGTAATGTCATCTGTCAACAGGTTTCTGCTTGGAATAGCAGAGTTAATATTGCGAATCACTGTGAACACCAAGGCTTGATTGTGAGAAAAGTAATAGCTGTCTATGAGCAGCTGATGTAACTCTGTCTAAAAAACAGTATGGTTAAACAATCACCCCTTAAAGGTGTTTGTGCTCCACGATGTAACTGTTGACATTTGGGGATGGAATCCTTCAACCAAAATGGGTATGTAATCCCATTTCTAATATATATGTGATGTGTTATAAAAAATTGCCGTCTGAGCAGAGCTTACATGGCTGCGCTTACCTGCTGCGTTAGTTACTTAATAAAGGGTTGTCATTGCTACAAAGATAGCTTGTTCAAATTGTAGGAACAACAACAATAAAGATCATTCTCATATATTGCTTTGTCCTCTGTTTTCCCTAAAGGAGATACATAGTTGAATTTATTGTCTAAGCCGGGTATTTTGTTACCTCAGTACCTGAACTGTATCAATTTTCTCCACCTGCTGTTTCGTTCATAATGAGATATCAGTGAGTGAACTTCATCACACTGGTTGCGCTGCACGTGTTCTGTGTCATGTATCACAGCAGATGTAAAAAAAAAGCCTAAGTTATGTTAAAATTACATAGTAACATGTAATTAGGTGCTTTTGTTTTTGGGGAATCGAGATAAGAAGTCACTGTAGTAGTTTGTGAGCTAATCTGATCTAAATAGCATCTGAATAGCACAGACAGGGCATGGAGAGCTCGCGCTTACAAGCATGGGTGCTTATGATAATGACGGTCATGTCCTGAACCAGGATAGTGGGAGATTATTTCATTCATGCATCTCTGAACTCTGTAAGGGAGACAAACTCATTTATTTATAAAGCACTTCTGGATATTAGATACTAACCTGACAAGAGCTGCTGGCCGGCTTGCGGCAAGAGCACACTTCTTATCTGTATGAAAGGGTGCTGCTGAAGAAGATTAAGGGACTGGGGGGAGAATAATAAAAATAATATGTTGTAGTTGTAGTGTGATTATCTGAGCACAGATCCCTGCTTTATCTGATGACAGGGAACATGAAGGAGCTTTCAAGAGGCTGAAGAAGCTTTCAAGAGGCTGTGGAGAAAGCTGTTGTCGTTTGTATACAGAATCCACTAGTTGTAGCTTGATTATTTGAGTGAACATTTCACACGATCCCTTATGCATGGCTCTGGCTGTGTCTCTCTTAGCTCAGCGTGGCTTGTTTACATTTGCTTCTTAGCAGATAAGGCACGTCCTGGCAAAACCCCTTTAAGCACCATAGTGACCAGTTAATTGTTTTTTCTTTTTTCAGTGACACATTCGTATTAGGACTTGTGTTATGCAGGAGACTTGTATTTTTGGAGGCATAGTTTTAATTTACAAACAAATTACTGTAGAATTGTATTTTGTTTGCAGCATAAACATAAAAAAAAGTTTTTCTGCTTTTGTTTTTTAAATAATTTTTTACACCATTCCCAGTTCACGCTATACAAACAGTTAAATTAATTCTACAGTTTATTGTGGTCGTGTGGATACCTCATATGTGTATTTTTTGTGTGTGCTTAATGCATGCACAATTTTTTTAAAAAAAATATTTATTTTATTTATATTTTTCATCACTTTTTATGTTATTTATCTTTTTAATCCCATTTCATGCTAACTATTGCTTTAACTGACAACTTTTTTAAACTTAGTAATGTGTTATCATTCTCCTATATATTTCAGTATGCTAATTCATTACAGTTTGTATCAGTATGACACAGTCTGCAGTCAGTGCGGCACACAGTGCGCTCTGACAGCAGGTTTACTCTACAGACAGCCCTCGGGCCACTCTAGGTCTCCAAGGCTGACTGTAAAGAAATTCCCCGGGCTCCTTTGTGTTACTGGAAGTCCCAGTAACCCTATGATTTAGGGGAATCCCCTTAGATTATGGACCACGGCAATAGAAGGATTAAATGCCAGGGATCAGAGGCTTCCTCTGGTTTACTGCCATTCATAGTTACTGCTCTAGGAATGGAGCTGTTAATTACAGTTCCATTCGTAGCACAGTTGTTGCACTAGGAGCCACAAAACCCCTGCAGCAACGTCTTTTGGTGACACTGCAGACAGAAGACATGCACCGCTTGATATCAAAAGTCGGTGGGCGGTCATTAAGGGGTTAAGAGTGAGCCCATGTGACCAGTTCTGGCTAAGGAAATGGAGAAGGCAGGTTATATTCAGTACTAGCCATTGTAGACCAGAAAGTTAATTGTGATTAACTCCTAACACTTCCTAGTTGGCAGCTTAGAGTATTCCAGTTCTAACATTAAAGGGGTTTTGTCACAAAGCAAAATCCCTTTCTGAGGTCAGCTCATAGCCCGAAAAAGCCAGCCTCAAAGGGA